>CP125978.1:246700262-246786615 GCA_030063025.1 Avena longiglumis | reverse complement strand
CTACTTGGATCAAACCTTGAGACGAGTTGGTTGATTTGGCGCTCGATCTCCTTTGTCTCTTCCAGTTCATGAGATACGCCAAGGCTTTGGGAGTGGGGCGCCGGGTATGAGGTCAATGCGGTGCTCGATTCCATGAAGAGGAGAAAGGCCATGAGGAAGCTCTTCGGGAAATACATCTTGGAATTCCTGCAAAATAGCCATCAAAGGAGGAGGAACATTTGTCAAGTCGTTAGTTCCTTGCGCTAGTCCCTCGCATACAAGGACATAGTGCAAGATGGATGGGTTGTTTCGCACTTCTCTCATCTCACTTTTGGTGGCCAGAAGAACACTCTTAGTTTTTCCACTCGAGTTTGGCTTGTAGCTCTCACTCACTATGGTGTGGTTCTCTCGCTCACCACTCTTCTCACAAGGTGTTTTTGTGTATTGCACCCTCGCTAAAGCCTTTGCATTGTCCGCAATTATTTGGCTAGGAGTCATTGGTTGCAACACACAAGTTTTATCAAGCCATTTAAAGGTATAAGTGTTTGAGTGACCATCATGCAAAGCACGCTTGTCATATTGCCATGGCCTTCCGAGCAACATATGGCAAACCGTCATTGGGACCACGTCACATTCCACCGTGTCCTTATAGGGCCCAATTGAGAACGTAACCGAGACGGTGTGCTTGATCTTGATGGATCCTTGGTCACTTAGCCATTGGATATGGTAGGGGTGTTTATGCGGATGGAGGGTGAGGTTGAGTTTCTCACACAATTCCGTGCTTGCAAGATTGTGGCAACTCCCTCCATCGATGACAACTTTGATGGACTTCCCATTGACGCCGACACGAGTTTGGAAGATGTTCGAGCGTTGGTCTTCATTCTCATTGACTTGGGTAGTTAACACCCTTGTGACCACAAGCGATGGACTTGTGTCATGCTCACACACAAGAAGTTCTTGGTCCTCTTCCAAATGTTGCCTTGCCATGGCTTCCTTGACCCTTGCATCAAACTCTTCTTCACTCAAGTATTCTTCATCGCCGTTGTCATGGATGAACAAAACTTTCTTGTTTCCACATGCGGCCGACTTGTGTCCTTTGCCTCCACACTTGTAGCATTCACCATTGAATGGTTGATCATCCCTTGTGTTTTTGCCACTTGGGGGTTGTTTTCCTTGAGGGAAAGTTGGCTTGAAGGGAAGCTTGGTGGTACTTGAGGAGCTTCCACTTGGTGTTGTTGGAGTAGTGGTTGGTGCTTGCTTGTAGGTGAAGTACGTCTTTGGCTTGTTGTACTTGATGTCCTCTTGCACTTGACGCTCGGCCTTTGATGCGATGTGCACAAGCTCAACCATGTTGTTGTAGTTTTGTAACTCGGTGATGCGCTTTGGTGGTGGAACTTGGTTTTGATGACGAGCTTGGGGAGCTTGCTCGTTTTGTTGGCGCGGTTGAGGACGAGGGGGAGGTTTATGGTCCTCATGACGAGCTTGGGGAGTTTGCTCTTGTTCTTGTCGCGGTTGATGCCGAGGAGCATTGTCTTACGCCCTGTGGCGAGGAGGACGTCGAGCCGCATGCGCAATGGGCTGCTCTTCTTCTTCTTGGTGTGGAGGAGGCTCGTCATGACCATCATGTTGCCGACGTGGACGATTGATGACGCCTAGGAGGATCTTCGAGTGCTTCACGTCGACGGTGATCTTGTTCGTCCTCTTCGGATGCTTCACTTGTTGTTGAAAGGACATGTCGACGGCGATGGGCTTGGTGGTCCATGTGAGGTTGCTCTTGTTGAATCACAAGTGCCCTTGGTTGTGTCCGGTTCACTTCACGCCGTGGAGGTCGTGCGGAGAGGTCACCATCATAGCTTGAGAAGAGATCATGCATTGAAAAACGGGGCCATCCCGGTGCCTTGAAGCGTGACGGCGAGGTGCACTTGATTCACTTGAGGAGTGCCGAGATGAGCTTGAGTCGCGCGAGCGTGGCCTTGCTAGTCCATCAATGAGGCGTTGAAGCTTGTCATCCGTTGAGGCGAGTGCACGACCACGAGCTTCATTTTGATGACCGAGGTTGTGTTGCATGGCATGCATTTGGCCACGGACTTCTTCGAAGCGGTTGTCGATGTTCTTGAATTCCACACGTGCCTCGCTAAATTGTTCATCTTGGCGACGCTCAAGTGCTTCACAACGGTAGTTGAATTCTCCTCGAACCTTCCAATGGTCCCATCTTGTCATGAATTGTGTGTCATCCTCCGGAGGTTGTGGTGGTTGGGACGGCTCTCCATTCCTGTCCATGATGAAAAGCCAACAAGGGTTGTATATGGAGAATAAGGGTGCGTAGAGTTAGCCTTTTACCTCACCTTGGAGATTATATCAAACCAATTGCCACACAAATGAGCGAACAGCGTGCAAAGTGAAATGGGCAAGAAACTCACACACAAATATGCTACAACTCTCAAAAGCTTTTGGTGGAAGGTTAGGATTGTGGAAAACCAAACGAAACGATCCAAGCAAAAGGTTATTGTTCTACGTGGTAAAGAACCAAAGATCAAAAGCAGAAGGATACGATCTATAAAAACACGGAAAAACACACACGTGGAGAAAAACGGGGTTAGCACGACTATGAAAATGAGCACAAAAGGTCCTAACGAAGACTACGCTCGGTTGTCGTGCCAACTCAAGGAGAGACCACAACTCGTTTTCCAAAAGAGGATAAGCAATAGATTTGTGCACTTGCCGTGGTGCGCTCTTTTCCTCTCTTGTTGGCTTACAAGCTTTGTATTCTCTTTGTATTGGGAGACTATGTATCTTTCTATTTTATCATTTTCATTTTTTTTGATTCTTTTCCTTTTTCTCCCTTTCTATGCTACTATGTTAGCTTTTATATTTGGCCTCACACTCTCACTTTCCGAAGGAAAGTGCACAATGCTTAGACAAACACAAAATGAGTTGCTCTCATAGGATAGATACACACAAAGGAAGATATGGGGTTGTCAAAGTGGCGCAAGTTATACCTTTGGTATTGTTGACGACTTGAAACCCTTGGTGGGGATGATGTTCGAGTGTCGCGGTGTCGATGAGCGCGGGTGACTTTGATGCGGAAGCTTGTGTTAAATTGGTGACAAACACGCGAAACACGAACAAATTGAAGATGGAAAGTCAAAAAACGGTTGAGGTGTCAAGAGAAGAAGCAAACCTTCAGGGCGGCAGTGTACCGCTTGGTACGGAGGTAATCCACGGCGAAGTGCTGAGCCCGGTAGTACCGGTACCGTCACGAGCAGGGAACGATATTCACTTGACAAAAATCTCAAATTCGTGGGAAATCTGACCGAAAGGCTGGGTTAGGAACAACATGGGCTATAGATCGACTCCAAAAGCAATAGATCTATGCACCAAAACCACGAAAAACTCACCAAATCCAAAGATCGATCCGAAGGCAAATTGGGGCTCTTTTTGGTGGGATTTTCGATTTTAAGGGGGATAAGAAAAATTTGGGGGAAATTCGTGATCAACCTTGCTCTTGATACCAAGATGTTATGGGGTAACCCCTTTGGGTGGCCCGATCTTTCACGAATCTCAGCGGGAATCGAGGGTAAAGCGGTGGAAGGGGGAAAGGGGATGAAATCCATGAACACATGCACACGAAGAACCCGATGAACTCACGCACACAAAACACGATACACACCGATAACTCACGCTGGTGGCAACCGGTCCAACATAATCTCTAGGATCGGCGTTGGGCGAAGCTCTCTCTCCACGCCAACAACGGGGGACGAGGTGCTTGGTGAGATCTTGACGACTTGGGGGCGAGAAACCGAGAACCCAAGGCCTTGTAAAACTTGAACGCACTAGTCAAGATCCAAGAGGAGGGTGGATAATAGGGTGCTCCTTCGTAGGAGCATGAGACTGATAGGGCAAAGGTGTCCGATCTTTCGATGAGATGGCGATAATCGATTTGATGGAGTTCGGGCTTGACGATCCGACTACACGTGCGAGCACGAGCGCCAATGCAATCGCTAGGCCAATCTCCTGGAGGTTACCGATCCTGCGTGAACACGATCACCGACAGCGAGGGTCTTAATTCCTACCAAATCGAGAACAAGTAAGAACCAATATCGCAATCAAGATATTGCGGATTAAGAGGAAAGCTTTATTGAAAGAGGTGGGATCCTGAATAGGTGCAGTACAAGAGGCCTCTGCGACGCCGAGCCTTGGCGGTTGCGACTATGGCTAACTTAATGTCTAAACAAAATCCGAGTCTAAAGGTTCGCTATGGGGCGATTTATGGGAGCAGGGGGTTTCGCCAGCCATGGAAGTGGTGGCCGAATCCAACCCTAAAAGTCCTTTTCCTCAAATACGGACTCTAAAAAGTGGCTAATTAAAATCCTGCGAAAATTACATGGGCCTGGCCCAAAATAAAGGTGTCGCAAAGACCATATTATGCTATGGACGAATTCAAAGTATTGATCTTGAATATTTCGTCCAAGCCTTCTTTCTTCATTATGGTGGCCTCAAAGTTCTGAAATCTTCATCCGTGGCCTTCTCTTGGATCATCACATGCTTGTCGCCATCACCATGCATGGCCATGCTCCAATGCTTGTCCCTCTCATCCATGCTCGGTCCATCATTCCTAAGAGTAAGAAACATTTCTGATTTAGGCAAGATCATATTCTCATGTATGTAAGGAATAGTTCCAAGAAACGAAAGTACCGATAGTTTAGTTGTTTGGCACGAGATCTTGTGATGGGTCCTTGTATGTGTGTCAGAGGTACAACGGTTGTATCAATAGTAGGGATGTCCACATCATGCTCCCTTCTTGAATTGAAGTCGCCCTCGATGCAATCTCATCTTCCTCACCAAAGTAAGGCTTCAAATCAGCAATGTTAAATGTAGGACTAACTGCACCAAAGTCCGCAGCAACTCAAGTTTATATGCATTATCATTGATTCTCTCTAACACCTTAAAGGGACCAGCAAGACGTGGCATTAACTTAGACTTCATGTAAATCAGAAAACGATCTTTACGCAAATGTAACCAAACAAGATCGCCAACATCAAACACAACATGCTTTCTCCCTTTATCCCCAAAGAAGTTTATACTTAGCATTCATGTGTTCAATGTTATCTTTAGTAGTCTTATGCAAGTTTAATATCATTTCAAATATTGTGTAGCATCCAAATTATGTTGCAATCAAGAAGGTAAAGGCAATAAATCAATAGGTGCACGAGGAACAAAACCATACACAATCTCAAATGGGCACATCTTTGTGGTAGAATGCAATGAACGATTATAAGCAAATTCTATATGAGGTAAACACTCTTCCCACAATTTTAAGTTCTTCTTTAAAACAGCCCGTAACATAGTAGACAAAGTTCTATTTACTACTTCAGTTTGACCATCGCTTTGGGGATGACATGTAGTACTAAACAGCAATTTAGTCCCCAACTTAGCCCATAAACATCTCCAAAAGTGGCTAAGAAATTTAGTATCACGATCGAGACAATAGTATTTGGCACACCATGCAAACGAACAATTTCACGAAAGAACAAATCAGCAATATGCGCAAAGATCATCCGCTTTATGACAAGGAATAAAGTGTGCCATCTTAGAAAACCGATCCACAACAACAAAAATACTATCCTCCCTTCGTGTTCGTGGCAATCCCAAAACAAAGTCCATAGAAATATCCTCCCAAGGAACACTAGGAACAGGAAGAGGCATATATAAACCATGTGGATTAAGGCGAGACTTAGCTTTTGACAAGTATTGCAAGTGCCACAAATCTCTCAACATCTCGACGCATACGTGGCCAAAAGAAGTGTGCAGCAAGAACATCCTCCGTCTTCTTGACACCAAAGTGTCCCATCAATCCTCCTCCATGCGCCTCCTGTAACAACAAAAGACGAACAGAACTATCTGGAATGCATAGTTTGTTAGCACGGAACACATATCCATCAGTGAAGACGAACTTGTTCCAAGTTCTACCATCTCTACAATTCTGCAACACATCTTTAAAGTCTGCATCATGCACATATTGTTCCTTAATAGTTTCCAATCGAAATATTTTGAAGTCAAGTTGAGATAACAAAGCATAACGGCGCGATAAAGCATCAGCAATAATATTATCTTTACCCTTTTTGTGTTTGATAACATAAGTAAAAGACTCAATAAATTCAACCCACTTTGCATGACGACGATTCAACTTAGCTTGACTACGAATATGCTTCAAAGATTCATGATCAGAATGAATAAAAAATTCCTTAGGCCATAGATAATGTTGCCAAGTTTCTAATGTCCGAACCAACGCATATAATTCTTTATCATAAGTAGAATAGTTCAGACTAGCCCCACTCAATTTCTCACTAAAATATGCAACATGTTTGCCCTCTTGTAATAACACCCCTCCCAAACCAATTCCACTAGCATCACATTCAAGCTCAAAAGTCTTAGTAAAATCAGGAAGCTGGAGTAAGGGAGCATGTGTTAGCTTATCTTTCAATATGACGAAGGCCTGTTGTTGTGCATCGCCCAAACAAAGGGCACATCCTTCTTGGTAAGCTCATTCAACAAGGCAATTGATCCAAAGTCTTTGACAAAGCGCCTATAAAAACCAATGAGGCCAAGAAAACTCCTCACTTGTGTGACCGCTTTGGGTCATGCCAATTCTCAATAGCTTCAATCTTGGATCCACTTCAATACCCCCTGTGATGTAACAACATAGCCAAGAAACGCAACTCGATTGGTGCAAAAGGTGCACTTCTCAAGGTTACCAAACAAACGTGCATCACGTAAAGCATTGAAAACAGCACGTAAATGGTCCAAATGATCCTCTAAAGATTTGCTATAAATCAGAATATCATCAAAGTAGACTACCACAAAACGTCCAATGAAAGCACGTAAAACTTCGTTCATTAATCTCATGAAAGTGCTAGGTGCATTAGTTAAACCAAACGGCATTACTAACCACTCATATAAACCGAACTTAGTTTTAAATGTTGTTTTCCATTCATCTCCTAATTTCATACGAATCTGGTGATAACCACTACGCAAATCAACTTTAGAAAACATGGTAGAGCCACTCAATTCATCAAGCATGTCATCTAAACGTGGAATAGGATGACGATATCAAATAGTAATATTATTGATAGCTCTACAATCAGTACACATGCGCGAAGAACCATCTTTCTTAGGTACCAAAATAATAGGAACAAAGACAAGGGCTAAGGGACTCACGAATATGATCTCTCCGAGTAGTTCCTGAATTTGGCGTTGTATCTCCTTTGTCTCCTCCGGATTGGTTCTATATGGCAGCGGTTGGGCAACGTGGCACCAGGAATTAGATCAATTTGATGCTCAATTCCTCTAATAGGAGGTAGTCCGGTGGCAACTCACCGAAATACGTCCTCATATTCTCGCAAAAGGTTAGCAATGGTGGCAAAGAAGGAGGCATATCCTCAAATGAAAACAAAACCTCTTGCATAATTGCATAACATTGAGTATTGTTTACATCTAATTCAAGAATATCAGTTTTATTTGCAAGCATACATGGACTCTTCAAACGAATTTCAGAGCATGTGTAGAATCGATTTAGTGTTCTTTGGTGGTATAAAATCAAAGAAACAACTGATTCTCACTTTTATTTTTCTCCCGCTTTAGCTCTACTAGCTCTAGCAAGATCATCTTTAAATCTGTCGGAGTCATAGGTTTTAGACCAATTTTCTTTCCATCATGCATAAGAGAATAGTGGTTAGTTTTGCCATGATGAACAGATTCTCTATCAAATTGCCATGGTCTACCAAGTAACAAAGAACAAGCTTGCATAGGTACAACATCACAATCAACAAAATCAGAATATGTACCAATAGTAAAATGCACGCGTATCGTTCTTGTTACCTTGATCTTGCGAGAACTCTCAAACCATTGGATGTAGTATGAATGTGGGCGTTGTCTTGTTGGAAGCGCAAGCTTCTCTACCATGTCAACACGCCGATTATTACAACTCCCTCCATCAATGATGATCCAGATAGCTCTTTCCTTGACAACACCACGTGTTTGGAACAGTTGTGGCGTTGATCATGCTCGATTTTCTCAATTGCACACTCAACACACGTGTAATTAAACTCTTGTATTGATCGCCAGCCTTCAGCCATTACCTCCGCTCGCATCATCATCGAATTGTCTCCATCTCGAAAGAAATAAGGGCTAGTGTATCTTCATCAAGTCACTCATGAATCGTATTCACCATCTTCTCGCACCATCATCACACGTTGTGTTGTGCACTGCCTCAATATGACCAAAACCCCAAAGACTTGCGGCATTGTATATCCTTAGTCTTACCCGGAAGCCATAGAAGATGCACTACGAAAGGAGCATTGGATGATGGTGGAGGAGCAACTGGAAATCTTGTGGTGGCCTTGGATGTGGTAGTAGCTGGAGGCGAATCACGAGGAGGCGCTGATTGTCGGGATGTCCAAGTGGATGTGCGACCTGCAGAATTATTAGTCCTCCTCCATGGTGTTTGGCGATCCTGCACTTCACGTTCAGCTTTGCAAGCAAGATGAAACAAACGAGTGATAGAATTATATTCCTTATAATCTAATATGTGCTGAATGTCCTTGTTTAATCCACCAAAGAAACGTGCAAGCATTTGTTCATTAGATTCTACAAGACCACACCTAACCATCCCCGTTTGCAATTCCTGATAATACTCTTCTACAGAATTTTTCCCTTGCTCTAAGCGTGTCAGATTCTTTAGTAAATCACGTTGATAAGTGGGAGGAACAAAACGAACACGCATAGCAGTTTTTAAAGCAGTCCAAGTACTAGGAATAGTAGTAGGATTTAAACGACAATACTCACACCACCAAAGGGAAGCAAATTTAGTAAATTCACATGTAGCAAGACTAACACGCATATTCTCAGGATATTTTAAGCATTCAAAACGTTGTTCTACTTCCATCTCCCAAGTAAGATATGCATCAGTATTATATTTACCCTCAAAAGATGGAATATTTAATTTAAGCTTTGCAACATGATCATCATCACATCGGTGGTCGAGCGTTCGGTAGTAATGTTGGGGACGGCCAGGTAATTGTGGAGGTTGTTCAACCTCCTCGTCAAATGTATAGTCGTCCGAGTCGTAGTAGTACCCGCTGCGTCCCCAATGTCACAACAAAGAAGCAAGGAAGTCTCGAGGAGCTACCGCAGGTAGCCGGGTGCGGCGGCAACAACCAGCATCACCTGATCGGAATGCGCCAGGCGCCATGTGGGTGCGGGTGCGGGCAATTGGTTTAAAAGCTCCTTGAACCGAACGTCAAGCTTGGCATTGAAGGATTTCTCGAGTCCATCGATCTTGTCCATGACGTTGGTGAGCTTGATGTCAAACTCCCCGAGGCGTGTATCCACGCCTTCGCCGATCACCAAGAGCGCGGAGAAGTGGGCATGTAGTTCTTCGTTCGTCATTGTGGCAGGGTTCCGCGAAGTATCTGTCATGGTTAGTCCTTAAAAAGCACAGGTATATAGTACGAAAATATGGTGGAAGTCACGCGTAATACGTCAAGCAATATACGAAGCTCTTACAAGTTCTTACCAAACAGCAGGAAAAGGCGATGTGCAACCGCGAGGATCAGTGGGTCCAGAGATTGAACCAAGCGATTACCAGGAGTCGAGACACCGCACGTGGAGAATATCTGTGGAGCTCTAGGAAGGCTTAGCAAGGGGGGTTAGCAATTATCAAAACAGCAATGCAAAAGTTGAAAGAATGCCTAACGACGGTACTGTGCTGGTCCTAGGCTAGACCGTACTAGAGAAGCGAGCCTAGATCACCAACGATGTGACGACGCGACACAACAAGCACTGTATGATGATATGGCACCCTGAAAAGCGAGCCGAGATGCATAAAATCACTATGATGGCGAGTGTCTAGAACTGATCTACGGGGTCTAAAAATAGGTTAGCCCCAAAAAAAATTGCGAAATTTTTTATTTTGCTCCGGAAAGCGCGCCGACGCCAAAAAAATATCGCTATAACGGCCGATGGAGAAAAGTGATCCCCGGGGTCGAAAACTAGTATAGCCAGAATTTTTTTCTCTCCTTCTGGACTTACGACCGGAGTCTTAGATCGACACGGACTTTAGCTTAACACGGAAACAACAAAGAAGGAAAGTAAAAAGAAATAACTAGGAAACAATAACTCTACTCGGACTCGTACCAAGCAGAAACCGATCGGATGTGGTCGCAGAGAAGGCGGTGGCGGAGTATTAGGGTTTATGGTGGTGGTATATGGCGGCGGAATATGGTGGCGTGATCGGCGAAAGTGGCGGTGACTACTAAGATCGAACTCGAAACTCTAAGGGACGAGACACTAAAACCAACAACTCGGCGACGATGTAGACACAAATTCAACAATGCAAAAACCGAAAAGATAATGCGAGAGTAGATTGGTTATGGGATGGATCTAAACTCTAACCGTGTTTTGGCTTTTTCGTGGGTTATAGGTAAAAAAGATCCGATCTACGAAACAGAAAATCTCACCGAGCAACCGAAAGTCGATACCACTTGATAGGGCAAAGGTGTCCGATCTTCGATGAGATGATGATAATCGATTTGGTGGAGTTCGGCTTGACGATCCGACTACACGTGCGAGCACGAGCGTAATGCAATCGCTAGGCAAATCTCCGGAGGTTACCGATCCTGCGGGAACACGATCACCGACCAACGAGGGTCTTAATTCCTACCTGAAATCGAGAACAAGTAAGAACCAATATTGCAATCAAGATATTGCGGATTAAGAGGAAAGCTTTATTGAAAAGGTGGGATCCTGAATAGGTGCGAAGTACAAGAGGCCTCTGCGACGCTCGAGCCTTGGCGAAGTTGCGACTATGGCTAACTTAATGTCTAAACAAAATCCGAGTCTAGGGGGTCGGCTATGGGGAGTATTTAAGGGCGAAAAGGTGGGGTTTCGGCCAGCCATGGAAGTGGTGACCGAATCCTACCCTAAAAGTACCTTTCCCCTCAAATACGGACTCTAAAAAGTGGCTAATTAAAATCCTGCAAAAATTACATGGGCCTGGCCCAAAATAATGGTGTCGCAGCACCATATTAAGCTATGGACGAATTCGTAAAGTATTGATCTTGAATATTTCGTCCAAGCCTTCTTTCTTCATTATGGTGGCCTCAAAGTTCTGAAATCTTCATCCGTGGCCTTCTCTTGGATCATCACATGCTTGCTGCCATATCCATGCATGGCCATGCTCCAATGCTTGTCCCACTCATCCATGCTTGGTCCATCATTCCTAAGAGTAAGAAATATATCTGATTTAGGCAGCATCATATTCTCATGTATGTGAGGAATAGTTCCAAGAAACGAAAGTACCTGATAGTTAAGTTGTTTGGCACGAGATCTTGTGATGGGTCCTTGTATGTGTGTTGTTGTAGGTACAACGGTTGTATCAATAGTAGGGATGTCCTCATCAGAAGGTAGCGGAAGCGAACACACACCTCGCGAAGAACACGATGAACACACGCAAAACTCACACGATACAAGGCCGATTGCTCGAGCAATGCCCTTTGTCCGATAGAATCCTCGCAAGGAAAGATCGGTCAACGTGCTCCCTCAAATCCACATCGGAGAGGGAAGAACACCTTGGGGAGGGTCTTGACAACTTGGTGACGAGACATCGAACTCCAAGGCCTTGTTCAACGATGGATGCGTGATGCAAAGTCCAGTCGAGGTTGGTGACGATAGTCGGTCCCCTTGGATAAGGGGATGAGGCAAAACTAGAGATTCCACACAAGCGGGTTGTCTTTAGTCTATCATCTATGCCTAAGGGATACATGAGGGGTGGGGGCTCTATTTATAGGCCAACCACATAAACAAGGGTAGTTTGGGGATAAAACTAGGGTTTGGACGAGCTAGAGGGGTACATGGGCCGAAGGCCCAAAAGGTGCGCGCAGGCACACATGATCGGTAGTACCGGACTTGGGACCGGTACCGTCAACACCGTTGATACCGCTTTGGGACCAGTAGTACCGCTTGCGTCTGGAGCGTCGCTTGGAGCCGTCTGCATGGCGGTATCGAGAGATCAGTAGTAATGCAGGTCCATTCGGTAGTACCGCTTGCATCCGGGCTTCTGTTGGCGTCGTTTGTAGGCGGTAGTAGGGTAGCACTGCCCAGTAGTACCGGCCAAATCCGTACTACCGGGATGAGAGCATTTGGCGATCTGCCTTCTTCGCCTCCTCTTCCAAGCCTCCGTCTTGTCGGGCTTGATGCTCAAGCTTCCTCCCTTACCTCCGTTTGTCAATGTGAACCTATCATGCATATGTGACGGTATGAAGTAGCATACCATTCAATAGGGTAGGAAGGGGCTCACATAGAGGAACGGATTCACCTTTGGAGTCCATGACTTGGCGAAGTTGGAGACCAAGATGTGGTCACGACGTAGGTCGGCTACATCGCCTCCCCCTTCAAAAAGAGTCATCCTCGACTCTACATGCTCATCACAAAGTAGAAGCGGTCGAGAAACCTTCTTGATCCTGGGGTTCACCAAATAGTCGTCCTCGTGAAGATTGACTTGACAACACTTCAATGTTCCTTCACCTTCCTTGAAGCCTATAAAGCTCACAACAAAAGCAAAGCAACACTCAAAGCGTAGCCAATTCATGAAGATTATAGCATGAGTCCTCAAGTAGAAGGAAGTCACCTTAGCTTGTAGAGATAGCTCGATGAAGGGTAGCCATAGGTAACTCTCTTCGGCTCTTCTTGTCAACACATGGTTGGGAGAGGTTGACGTGTAAGCATTTGTACCTTCATACAACAAAGACCAAGCAAAATATTTTCGTGCGTGATAGAGGAGCATGTCAAATGTGGCATGTCCATTCTTCTTCACAACACTATTAGCATAATGCATGTATAGCAAATGGGGTGCATATGCAAGGTCAAAGTGCATGGAAATCATTTGAACATCATCCAAATGTGGGAACTCAAAAACTCCATACAATGTTTTAGTGTGGCACGCAAGGCAATTGACTAGAATTTTGATCAACGTCCTTGATGCGAGAATAGGAGAATTCGGGAAAAACACGCAAGGAAGAATGTCCAAAGCAACATCAATATGTGTGCAAACCAACCATCGGAAAGAGAAGTTGTTCGACATGTGGGATGTCACACACAAATCATCAAAAGCAAATATCATGGGAATATGAGTATCCCAAGCGGAAGCCAGAGTAACGTGTTTGCAAACAAACCAAATGAAAGAGAAAGTGGTCCTTATGTTTGTTGCAACAACAAGACGAGATTCTTGGAAGCTCTCATGACAATACATGTTCTTAATAGAATTGTGGTTGCACACAAAACATCGGAAAGGTAAATTGTTCAACATTTTTGTTGCAACACACAAAGCATCATTATCTAAAAGCGAAGAAACATGAATGTCACAAGGGAAGATAATACCATTAACATGCTTGCAAGCAAACCATAGGAAAGAACAATTTGTCAACATGAAAGATGCAAAGCATGCAAAAGGTATCAGAGCTGGGTTCGATCTTGAACTCACTTGTCAGATGCTCTCAAGAGCTCTTTTTGTCAACTCGTGCTCAACCGAGGTTGACATTCTCGTGCGGGTATCTACACACATCAAACACAAAAGGAAGAACGTGTGTGCATGGTAGAGATACACATCGTCCATCATGACGTATCTCTTCTTGTGCACATCACCATTAATGTCAATTAAGTATGAAATATATGCATGGTGAGTATGCAAGTGGGGAACATGCTTATTATGGCAATCATCAAACTCTCCAAAAATTGAGAAAGCTATGGGGGCCATCTCATTATAACGCATGTGGTCAACATTGTTGCAAGCAAACCAAGTGAAATAGAAAGCATTCATCTTATTGCAAGCAACGGGAGAAACTGAATGACTAGCACGACAAAGCAAGTCCGAAGCAATTGGAGGATACACACAAGATGCATAGCATGGCATGTTTATGGAAATGGTATTGCAATCAAACAATTCCACATGAGCAATATTATGCAAAGGCAAAGCATCACATGGGAATATGAGTGAAGCATATGTAATGTCACAAGTGTCATCCATAACATGCATATCCTCACAATTCATCATGTCCACTAGTGGGATCATGGCATCATCAACACCCTTACTGTTAGCTTGGTCATACCTCTCATATGAAATGGGCGTTGTGGAAGTAGTGGCCTCCTTGTGGACGACTTCGTCTTCTTCATGTAGCCATGGCGTCTCATCATCTTCGTGCACCATGTACATCTTCTCCAATTGAGGCATCATTGCTTCATGGCTTGGCGCGTCTTCATCCATGGAACCTAGCACAACACAAGAGAACACACTAGAGGTAGAGGGTAAGTTGTTAGAAGTCGAAATGGTCTCACTTGACCTATCAACTAACACTCTCTACTCACTAGGAGTATCACTCATGGCCTCCAAGTGGAAGCACTCAATCTCACATAAGGTGGAGTCACTCATCTCACTCTTGTTCTCACTCAAGTGGGCTAAGTGGCTCTCATACTCACATGTTATAGGGGGCACATCATCACTCAAGCATATAGGGATAGGCTCGGTTTCCTCAACTCCATGCGCCTCCTTTGGTGAAGGGAAAATCCCATGCTCACCATTCTTGACCTTGTCGCCTTCAAGGTTGGATTCCATAAGGTGGGCATCATCGCTCTCCTCCATGGTCGAAGGGAAAATCCCATGCTCGACCGTCTTGTGGCCATCTCGTAGTAGTGGTGGAGGTAGGCTCATGCTATCCAACTTGGAGAAGTAGAGGTTTACATTTTCCTCGTTCGCGAGGTCGTGGAAGTTAAGCGTAGGCGTTGAAGCTTGATAGCGCGGAGGAAGGCTTGCTCTTGGTGCCATTGTGGTGGTGGCACTCGTAGTTGAAGGTGCCCTATGAAGGTGTCGACGGAGGTCATTGGCGTGCCTTGCCGATGGTTGATGTTGGTGAAGCACTTGGTCATCCACATGACGCTCACGACGGTGATCATTTGCCTTGGCACTCTTCTTGTGCTTGTGGTGCCTTCTTGAGCTTGCTTGAGCATTATGGTTGGTGCTCATCATGAATTCTTCGTCTTGGTGGCTAAGATGCCTTTGACGATGTCTTGTATCCTCTTTATGGTGGCGATGCTCATGAGAGGATGTTTGTCGATGAAGAGTCTTGTTTCTTGGCGCCTCTTGATGCATATGATGTTTGGACGCCACTCTTGTTTGGATAGGAGTTGGAGCTTGGCGCCTTGGAGGTGATGGAGCTTGGCGCCTTGGAGATGGTGGCGCTTGATGCCATCTAGGTGGTGGCACTTGTCGCCTTAGAGGTGGATCATCGAAGTAGGTGGTGCCCTTTGGTGTGGCACGCTTGGCCTTGAAGGTCATGGAATCTTGATGATGCGCCTCCTCTTGCTTGGCGTAGTAGGCTTCCATCTCCACGCGGTGGAGGAATTCTTCATGGCTCGTGGAGGAGCCATCAAAGTCGATGAAGTTCTCCGTGTCCTCCATGCTTGGCGAGGCGTCATCGATGTCGCACTCGAAGTCGTCCATGCTTGGGGAGTAATTGTTGGTGTAGTACTCCATATCACCCAAGCATGTCGAGCCATTGTCGGTGTAGTGCTCCATAGGCTCCATGCATGAGGAGCCATTGTCGACGTAGAGCTCCATGTCTTCCATGCATGTGGAGTCGTCGTAGGTGTAGTGCTCCGGGTCCTCAAAGCATGCGGAGTCATTGTCAGTGTTGTGCTCCGTCATGTCCTCTATACTTGTGGAGTCGTAGTCATGGTGGCTCATCATGGATTCTTCATAGATATCATCCTCGGTTCCGGAGTCCCTGGACATGATGCACAAGACCAAGCGGTGTATATGGAAGTGGTAGTGGGAGTTAGGGATACAACGTCAAACCTTACTTTACCTTGGAAGATCGTATCGTACAAGTGGCACACTTGAGAGCAATAAACCAAGCAAAGTGAAGTTCACGCGGAACACCAAAACCAAGTACTAACCAGAAAACAAACACACACAAGGCCTATGGTGGATAGGTATGGAAAGTGGCATGTCAAGAACCAATCCGAAATCAAGATGTTGTAATGGCAAGTAAAGAACCACAATGATCACAAAGCAAACAAGTTAATCCACAAGATAGGAAATATGTACAAGGAAACACACACGGTGGGATAAATAGGACTTGTGCGACGGAGAAAGTGAGCTAAGAACCAAATGATTACCTAGCGAAGACTATAAGCTCGTGTCACACAAGTACAAGGAGAGACGCTAGTTCGATTGCACAAAATTGGTGGGCTACAAGATATGCACAATAAGTACCACCTATATGATGTTCATCGAGCTTGCGCTTCCTATTCTATGAGGCACATGTATCTTTCTTTCTTTTTTTCTTTTTTTTCTATTTTTCTTTTTCTTTTCACTTGCCTCTTCCTTGTGCCAACAACTATACAAGATAACTATATGAGATAGCGCTCACAATGCTTGCTCAGAATTCTACAAGGTATCAAATGTGCATAGCCCAAGCAATCATAAGAGGAACTAGTCTCAATAGGTGTTTGTTGCTCGCAAAGATAGTGGGGTTCACAAAGGAATGCAAGTGGGTAGATGCCGCGGAATGTTTATACCTTTCATCGACGATCTTCACCCTTTATTATTGGATTCCGCCTTGCTCACGGAATTTGGATGGAGTAGATAGCATGAACAACGTGGATGATGATGTAGAGATCCTTCTCCTCTTCGAAACGAGCTAAAGAACACCAAAATCTGAGTTTGAATGCAAAAGTTATGCTCAAAACGGTGAGAGGCTGAAATCTAGGAACCTGCTGTTTTCTTTCTGTACTGGGCGGTAGTACCGGATTTTGGGCCCGGTAGTACCGGAAAAGGGCGGTAGTACCGGATTTTAAGCCCGATAGTACCGCTGGGTCCAGAAACTCCAAGTTTTGACGCGTTTTCGCGATTTTGGGGTGATTTGCGCGGAAAATCTTCAAGAAAAGCACGAAATCGAAGGGGGGAATCAAGGAATTAGGCCATGGGAACGCAGGGGAAGGTAGATCAACTAGTTTAGCAAGTAATCCACGGATCAAAACCTACCAAAACTCACTCAAATCACAGATCGATCCAAAACACGAATTGGGGCTGTTTTTGGTGAAATTTTCGAATTTATGGGGAAAAGACCAAATCGAAGAGAAATCCGTGGCAACCAAAAGCTGCTGATACTAGATGATGGAGGGGTTAACCTCTTGGGTGCCCGATCTTCACGGATCTCATGGTCAAATCGATGGGCAAGCGAGGGGAAAGGGAGAAGTTAGCGGAAGCGAACACACGCCTGATGTGGACATCCCTACTATTGATACAACCGTTGTACCTACACCAACACACATACAAGGACCCATCACAAGATCTCGTGCCAAACAACTTAACTATCAGGTACTTTCGTTTCTTGGAACTATTCCTCACATACATGAGAATATGATGCTGCCTAAATCAGATATATTTCTTACTCTTAGGAATGATGGACCAAGCATGGATGAGAGGAACAAGCATTGGAGCATGGCCATGCATGGAGATGGCAGCAAGCATGTGATGATCCAAGAGAAGGGCACGGATGAATATTTCAGAACTTTGAGGCCACCATAATGAAGAAAGAAGGCTTGGAAGAAATATTCAAGATCAATACTTTTAATTCGTCGATAGCTTAATATGGTGTCATGCGACCTTTATTTTGGGCCGTGCCCATGTAATTTTCGAGATTTTAATTAGCCACTTTTTAGAGTCCGTATTTGAGGGGAAAAGGACTTTTAGGGTTGGATTCGGCCACCACTTCCATGGCTGGCCGAAACCCCACCTTTTCGCCCTTAAATACTCCCCATAGCTGACCCCCTAGACTCGGATTTTGTTTAGACATTAAGTTAGCCATAGTCGCAACTTCGCCAAGGCTCGAGCGTCGCAGATGCCTCTTATACTTCGCACCTATTCAGGATGCCACCTTTTCAATAAAGCTTTCCTCTTAATCCGCAATATCTTGATTGCAATATTGGTTCTTACTTGTTCTCGATTTCAGGTAGGAATTAAGACCCTCGCTGGTCAGGCTGATCGTGTTCCCGCAGGATCGGTAACTGATGGAGGGGTTAACCTCTTGGGTGCCCGATCTTCACGGATCTCGTGGTCAAATCGATGGGAAAGCGAGGGGAAAGGGAGAAGGTAGCGGAAGCGAACACACACCTCGCGAAGAACACGATGAACACACGCAAAACTCACACGATACAAGGCCGATTGCTCCCGAACGGCGGCCACCAGTCCGATAGAATCCTCACAAGGAAAGATCGGTCAACGTGCTCCCTCAAATCCTCATCGGAGAGGGAAGAACACCTTGGGGAGGGTCTTGACAACTTGGAGACGAGACATCGAACTCCAAGGCCTTGTTCAACGATGGATGCGTGATGCAAAGTCCAATCGAGGTTGGTGACGATAGTCGGTCCCCTTGGTAAAGGGGATGAGGCAAAACTAGAGATTCCACAATGGGGGTTGTCTTTAGTCTATCATCTATGCCTAAGGGATACATGAGGGGTGGGGGCTCTATTTATAGGCCAACCACATAAACAAGGGTAGTTTGGGGATAAACTAGGCTAATAGGTAAGTAAAGGGGGATACATGGGTCAGGCCCAACTAGTGCTGCAGCACCGCCAGAGCGTTAGTACTGGGACTTGGGACCGAGTACCGCTTGGTCCCAGTGCCGCTTAAGACCAGTAGTACCGCTTGGTCCCGAGCGCCATCGAGCTGCCTCAGAAGGAAGTGTCGGGGACTAGTATCACGACGGTAATCTGGTCCAGATCCGTAGTACCGCCGAGAGATGAGAATATTTGGCTTCAATGCTGCCTCACAGGCGGTAGTGTGGTGGCGGTGAAGCGGTAGTACCGGCTGTGTCCGTAGTACCGCTGGCTATAGAGAGCATTTGGCGATCTGTCTTCTTCCGCCTCCTCTTCCAAGCCTCCGTCTTGTCGGGTTTGATGCTCCGGGCTTCCTCCCTTGCCTCCGTACTTGTCAATGTGAACCTATCATGCATATGTGACGGAGTATGAAGTAGCATACCATTCAATAGGGTAGGAAGGGGGCTCGCATAGAGGAACGAATTCACCTTTGGAGTCCATGACGACTTGGCGTAAGTTGGAGACCAAGATGTGGTAACGACCGTAGGTCGGGCTACATCAGCTCCCCCCCTTGATGTGTACATCCCTACTATTGATACAACCGTTGTACCTACAGCAACACACATACAAGGACCCATCACAAGATCTCGTGCCAAACAACTTAACTATCAGGTACTTTCGTTTCTTGGAACTATTCCTCACATACATGAGAATATGATGCTGCGTAAATCAGATATATTTCTTACCCTTAGGAATGATGGACCAAGCATGGATGAGAGGGACAAGCATTGGAGCATGGTCATCCATGGAGATGGCAGCAAGCATGTGATGATCCAAGAGAAGGCCACGGATGAAGATTTCAGAACTTTGAGGCCACCATAATGAAGAAAGAAGGCTTGGACGAAATATTCAAGATCAATACTTTACGAATTCGTCCATAGCTTAATATGGTGTCATGACACCTTTTATTTTGGGCCAGCCCATGTAATTTCAGGATTTTAATTAGCCATTTTTAGAGTCCGATTTGAGGAAAAGGACTTTTAGGTTGGATTCGCCACTTCCATGGCTGGCCGAAACCCCACCTTTTCGCCTAAACACGCCCATAGCCGAACCTCTAGACTCGGATTTTGTTTAGACATTGTTAGCCATAGTCGCAACTTCGCCAAGGCTCGAAAGTCAGATAGGCCTCTTTGTTGCACCTATTCAGGATCCCACCTCTTCAATAAAGCTTTCCTCTTAATTCGCAATATCTTGATTGCAATATTGGTTCTTACTTGTTCTCAATTTCAGGTAGGAATTAAGACCCTCGCTGGTCAGGCTGATCGTGTTCAGGCAGGATCGGTAACCTCCAGGAGATTGGCCTAGCGATTGCATTGGCGCTCGTGCTCGCACGTGTAATCGGATCGTCAAGCCCGAACTCCACCAAATCGAATATCGCCATCTCATTGAAAGATCGGACACCTTTGCCCTATCACCCCTTCAAAAAGAGTCGTCCTCGACTCTACATGCTCATCACCAAGTAGAAGCGGTCGAGAGACCTTCTTGATCCTGTGGTTCACCATATAGTCGTTATCGGGAAGATTGACTTGACAACACTTCAATGTTCCTGCACCTTCCTTGAAGCCTACAAAGCTCACAACAAAAGCAAAGCAACACTCAAAGCGTAGCCAATTCATGAAGATTATAGCATGAGTCCTCAAGTAGAAGGAAGTCACCTTAGCTTGTAGAGATAGCTCGATGAAGGGTAGCCATAGGTAACTCTCTTCGGTTCTTCTTGTCAACATATAGCCCATAGAGGTTGACGTGTATGCACTTGTACCTTCACACAACAAAGACCAAGTAAAATATGTTTGTGTGCGACAGAGGAGCATGTCATTTGTGGCATGTCCATTCTTGTTCACAACACAATTAGCACAACTCAAGTGATGCAGCCCGTCCTACGACCGCTACTACATCTACTCCCACGAGCTCCCCAAGTGGACCCATGACTCGCGGCCGAGCAAAACTCCTTCAAGCTAAGGTGAACTCGCTCCTCTCCTTGTGTGACTTCCACACACCCTTGGATGGCTTGCTACTTCACACGCAAACACTGTGCATCATCAGGAACGAAGAAGCCACCAGTCGCTGTCAGACGCAAGCGGTACTACCGGTTGGGACGACCGGTACTACCGCTCCAAGCGGTCCTACCGCCTCCTCCTACCGCTCGCCACAGGAAGCACCACTCCACGCCCAGACCAAGCGGTACTACGGGTCCAAAGAATCGGTACTACGGACATGATACTACCGCCTCTCCTACAGGCGCCTCGACTAAGCTCCAGTTCCCTCAAGCGGTATACTCGAGCGGTACCAAGCATACTACCAGTCCTGCCTGACCCTGATCGTCTAAGTTCGGCCCTGTGCCTTGTAACTCTACCTATAATTTACCTTTTCATTCCAAAACTACCCCTGTTTTGTGGCTGGACTATATATAGCCCCCACCCTCCATTGTAAACCCTATACTTGGATAATAATAGATATTAAGGAAACCCTTTGAGGACTTATATCTATTGGTCTCAAGCTCCTACCAAGGAGCACCGGATTATCCACCCACCTCTTGGATCTTGCCTAGTGCGTTCAAGTTGTACAAGGCCTTGGGTTCTCGGTTTCTCGCCCCCAAGTCGTCAAGATCTCACCAAGCACCTCATCCCCCGTTGTTGGTGTGGAGAGCGAGCTTCGCCCAACACCGATCCTAGAGATTATGTTGGACTGGTTGCCACCGGCGTGAGGAGTAGGCGTGTATCGTGTTTTGGTGTGTGTGTGTGTTCGTAATTTTCATCGTTTTCCTCGATTTCATCCCCCGACCACCTCTTTCCCCTCGTTTCTCTTGGAATTCGTGAAAGATCGGGCCAACCCTAGGGTTACCCCCTAACATATTGGTATCAAGAGCACGGTTGATCACGAATTTCCTCCCAATTTTTCTTTTATCCACTTTAAAAACGAAAATTCTACCAAAAAGAGCCCCAATTTGCCTTCGGATCGATCTCTGGATTTGGTGAGTTTTTCGTGGTTTTGGCCCATAGATCTGTTGCTTTGGGAGTCGATCTATAGCCCCTGTTGTTTCTAGCCCAGCCTTTCGGTCAGATTTCCCACGAATTTGAGGTTTTTCGCAAGTTCATCGCGTTCCAGATCTGTGCCAAGTGGTACTATCGGCCGTGCAAGAGGTACTACCGCAAGTGACCGGTACTACCGGTAGTACAAGCGGTACTACCGGTTGTCGCAAGCGGTACTACCGCTGGATCTTGACCGTCCTTCATCGCCCGTTGACGCCTCATTTTCGTTTGCTGACCTCGTGTTTCGCGTGTTTGTCGCCATTTTCACAACAGCTTCCGCATCAATGTCATCCCGCGCTCAACGCCACCGCGACACTCGAACACCATCCCCCACCAACGGTTGCAAGTCGTCAACAATACCAAAGGTATAACTTGCACCACCTTGACAGCCCCATATCTTCCTTTGTGTGTATCTATCCTATGAGAGCAACTCATTTTGTGTTCGTCTAAGCATTGTGCACTTGCCTTCAGAAAGTGAGAGTGTGAGGCCAAATACAAAAGCTAACATAGTAGCATAGCGAGGGAGAAAAAGAGAAAGAATCAAAAAAAAGGAAAAGAAAAATACAAAATAGAAAGATACATAGTCCCCCAATACATAGAGAATACCAAGATTGTAAGCCAACAAGAGAGAAGAAAGGGCGCACCGAGGAAGTGCACAAATCTATTGCTTATCCTATTTTGGCAAACGAGTTGTGGTCTCTCCTTGTGTTGGCACGACAACCGAGCGTAGTCTTCGTTAGGACCTTTTGTGCTCATTTTCATAGTCGTGCTAACCCCGTTTTTCTCCACGTGTGTGTTTTCCGTGTTTTGTAGATCGTTTCCTTTTGCTTTTGACCTTTGGTTCTTTACCACGTAGGACAATAACCTTTTGCTTGGATCGTTTTGTTTGGTTTTCCACAATCCTAACCTTCCCACCAAAAGCCTTTGAGAGTTTCTTGCCATTTCACTTTGCACGCTTTTTCGCTCATTTGTGTGGCAATTGGTTTGATATAATCTCCAAGGTGAGGTAAAAGGCTAACTCTCCACACCCTTTCTCTCCATATACAACCCTTGTTGGCTTTGCATTATGGACAGGCATGGAGAGCCATCCCAACCACCACCACCTCCGGAGGATGATAACCAATTCATGACAAGATGGGACCATTGGAAGGTCCGAGGACAATTCAACTATCGTTGTGAAGCTCTCGAGCGGCGCCAAGATGAACAATTTAGCGAGGCCCGTGTGGAATTCAAGAACATCGACAACCGCTTCGAAGAAGTCCGTGGCCAAATGCATGCCATGCAACACAACCTCGGTCATCAAAATGAAGCTCTTGGTCGCACTCACCTCAACGGATGAGAAGCTTCAACGCATCATTGATGGACTCATAGGCCACGCCGAATCAAGCTCATCTCGACTCCTCAAGTGAATCAAGTGCACCTCACCGCCACGCAAGGCACCGGATGGACCCGTTCTTCAATCCATGAGCTCTTCGCAGCGGTACCATCTTCGCCACACGCCGAACGCTGTTATGATGGTGACCTCTCCGCAAGACCTCCAAGGCGCGAAGCAAACCGGCCACAACCAAGGGCACTTGTGATTCAACAAGAGCAACCTCGCATGGACCACCAAGGCCATCGACGTCGACATGCCCCTTCAACAACAAGTGAAGCATCCGAAGAGGACGAACAAGATCACCGGCAACGTGAAGCACTCGAAGATCCTCCAAGGCGTCATCATCGGCACCATGATGGTCATGACGAGCCTCCCCTACACCAAGAAGAAGAAGAGCAGCCCATTGCGCATGCGGCTCGACGTCCTCCTCACCACATGGCGCAAGCTAATGCTCCTCGGCATCAACCACGACAAGAACAAGAGCAAGCTCCCCAAGCTCGTCGTGAGGACCATCAACCTCCTCCTCGTCCTCAACCGCGACAACAAAACGAGCAAGCTCCCCAAGCTCGTCGTCAACAACAAGTTCCACCACCGAACGCGGCACCTCAACAACCGCAAGAGCAACGCAACAATCACCAAGCAAGACATGAGAGCTCGGATGATGATGATGACCGCCCAAATCATGGCAACCACCGCAACCGGAACCGCAATGGAGAAGAAACTTTCGGCAAGCTCAAGTTCACCATGCCAAAGTTCACCGATTCCAATGAGCCCGAGGAATATCTCTCTTGGGAACTCAAGGTCGACAAGATCTTCCGCATGCACAACTATAGCAATGAGAAGATGATGGCCATGGCATCCCTCGAGTTTGATGAGTATGCCAACCTTTGGTGGGAACAAGTCCAACTCTCTCACGAAGCAAAAGAAGAGCCTCCAATCGCAACTTGGCAAGATATGAAGGCTCATATGAGATCCCGCTTTGTTCCTTCACACTACACGCGTGACCTCTTCAACAAGCTTCAAACGCTTAGTCAAGGAACAAAGACCGTGGAAGAGTACTTCAAACAAATGGAGCTCAACATGATCTGTGCCAACATTGAAGAGCGAGATGAACAAACAATGGCACGCTTCCTCAATGGCTTGAACCATCCCATCAAGCGCATCACCGAGTTCCAAAAGTACAACAACATGGTTGAGCTTGTGCACATCGCTTCAAAGGCCGAGCGTCAAATGCAAGAAGACATCAAGTACAACAAGCCAAAGACGTACTTCACCTACAATCAAGCGCCAACCACTACTCCAACAACACCAAGTGGAAGCTCCTCAAGTACCACCAAGCTTCCCTTCAAGCCAACTCTCCCTCAAGGAAAACAGCCCCCAAGTGGCAAACACACAAGGGATGATAAACCATTCAATGGTGAATGCTACAAGTGTGGAGGCAGAGGGCACAAGTCAAATGCTTGTGGAAACAAGAAAGTTTTGTTCATCCATGACAACGGCGATGAAGAATACTCGAGTGAATAAGAGTTTGATGCAAGGGTCAAGGAAGCCTTTGCAAGGCAACATTTGGAAGAGGACGAAGAACTTCTTGTGTGTGAGCATGATGCCAGTCCATCTCTTGTGGTCACAAGGGTCTTGACTACCCAAGTCAATGAGAATGAAGACCAACGCTCGAACATCTTCCAAACTCGTGCCGGCATCAATGGGAAGTCCATCAAAGTTACCATCGATGGAGGGAGTTGCCACAACCTTGCAAGCACGGAATTGTGTGAGAAACTCAACCTCACCCTCCATCCTCATAAACACCCCTACCATATCCAATGGCTAAGTGACCAAGGATCCGTCAAGATCAAGCACACCGTCTCGGTGACGTTCTCCATTGGGCACTACAAGGACACGGTTGAATGTGACGTGGTCCCAATGACGGTTTGCCATATGCTGCTCGGAAGGCCGTGGCAATATGACAAGCGTGCTTTGCATAATGGTCACTCAAACACTTACACCTTCAAATGGCTTGATAAAACTTGTGTGTTGCAACCAATGACTCCTAGCCAAATAATTGCGGACAATGCAAAGGCTTTAGCGAGGGCGCAATACACAAAGACACCTTGTGAGAAGAGTGGTGAGCAAGAGAACCACACCATAGTGAGTGAGAGCTACAAGTCAAACTCGAGTGAAAAACTAAGAGTGTTCTTCTTGCCACCAAAAGTGAGATGAGAGAAGTGCGGAACAACCCATCCATCTTGCACTATGTCCTTGTATGCAAGGGACTAGCGCAAGGGACTAACGACTTGACAAATGTTCCTCCTTCTTTGATGGCTATTTTGCAGGAATTTCAATACGTATTCCCCGAAATCAACTCGTGCTCAACAAATTTGCTACATGTGAAGCATCATCGGTCTTATGGCACGGAATGAAATGTGCCATTTTTGAAAAGCGATCCATGACTACAAATATGGAATCATGACCATGTTTCGATCTAGGCAAGCCTAACACAAAGTCCATGCTAATGTCCGACCAAGGTGCATCAGGAATAGGCAATGGCATATAAAGACCAAAGGGGTTGGACTTGGACTTAGCTTGGATACATGTAGTGCATCGTTGAACGTGGCGCTCCACGTCGCGCTTCATCTTTGGCCAAAAGTAGTGAGTGGAGAACATGCCATATGTCTTGTCACGGCCAAAGTGACCCATAAGGCCTCCACCATGGGACTCTTGAAGAAGCAAAAGTTGGAGAGACGATTTCGGAATGCAAAGCTTGTTTTGTTTAAAAAGAAAACCCTTATGCAAATAGAAATCATCAATCCCTTTGTCTATTGAACATTGTGAAAATATTGGTCCAAAGAAAGAGTCGGACGCGTACAAAGATTTGATGTCCTCAAGACCCAAGACATTGACTTCGAGTCGTGTAAGAAGGCTTGTGTTTTTGCGAGACAAGGCGTCCGCCACCACATTTTCTTTGCCCTTCTTGTATTTTACAATGTAAGGAAAAGACTCCATAAACTCAACCCATTTTGCGTGTCTTTTACTCAAGTTGGCTTGGCCCTTAAGATACTTCAACGACTCACGGTCGGAATGGATGATAAATTCTTTGGGCCAAAGATAGTGTTGCCACACTTGAAGAACACGAACCAAGGCAAAAAGTTCTTTGTCATAAATGGGATAATTGAGGCGTGCGCCATCAAGTTTCTCACTATGGTAAGCAATAGGACGCCCATTTTGCATAAGGACGCCACCAATGCCAATACCACTAGCGTCACATTTAATCTCAAAGGTTTTTGTGAAATCCGGCAATGCAAGAAGTGGTGCTTTTGTGAGCCTCTTTTTGAGCTCATCAAAAGCCTTTTGTTGTGCTTTTCCCCAAACGAACGTGACATTCTTCTTGGTCAATTCGTTGAGGGGGCAAGCAATTGTAGAAAAATCTTTCACAAAGCGACGGTAAAAGCCAGCCAACCCATGAAAACTACGAAGTTCACTAACATTTGTAGGGGTGGGCCAATCTCGTATGTCCTTGACTTTGGAGACGTCCACTTCTATGCCATTAGAAGACACAACAAAACCAAGGAAAATCAGCTTGTCTCTTACAAAAGTGCACTTGGGGAGATTAGCATAAAGCTTTTCATGACGAAGGATTTGGAGGACCTCCTTAACATGAGTAACATGCTCCTCTAGTGACTTGCTATAGGCAAGAATGTCATCAAAGTAAACAACTACGCTCTTTCCAATGAGAGATCGCAAAATATGGTTCATGAGGCGCATGAAGGTAGATGGGGCATTGGATAAGCCAAAAGGCATAACCAACCATTCATAGAGACCAAGCTTGGTCTTGAAGGCGGTTTTCCACTCATCACCTCCAGCCATGCGAATTTGATGGTAGCCACTACGAAGATCAATTTTCAAAAATATAGTGGCTCCACATAACTCATCAAGCATGTCATCAAGACGCGGTATAGGATGTCGATAACGCACGATGATAGCATTGATTGGACGGCAGTCCATGCATAACCGCAACGTATCATCCGTTTTCGGGACTAGGATCACGGGAACCGCGCTTGGGCTAGTGCTTACTTGGATCAAACCTTTGGAGACGAGTTGGTTGATTTGACGCTCGATCTCCTTCGTCTCTTCCGGGTTCGTGCGATACGCGGCGCGGTTTGGGAGTGGTGCGCCGGGTATGAGGTCGATGCGGTGCTCGATTCCACGAAGAAGGGGAAGGCTAGGAGGAATCTCTTCGGGAAATACATCTTGGAATTCCTGCAAAACAGCCATCAAAGAAGGAGGAACATTTGTCAAGTCGTTAGTTCCTTGCGCTAGTCCCTTGCATACGAGGACATAGTGCAAGATGGATGGGTTGTTCCGCACTTCTCTCATCTCACTTTTGGTGGCAAGAAGAACACTCTTATTTTTTCCACTCGAGTTCTGCTTGTAGCTCTCACTCACTATGGTGTGGTTCTCTCGCTCACCACTCTGCTCACAAGGTGTTTTTGCGTATTGCGCCCTCGCTAAAGCCTTTGCATTGTCCGCAATTATTTGGCTAGGAGTCATTGGTTGCAACACACAAGTTTTATCAAGCCATTTGAAGGTCTAAGTGTTTGAGTGACCATTATGCAAAGCACGCTTGTCATATTGCCACGGTCTTCCGAGCAACATGTGACAAACCGTCATTGGAACCACGTCACATTCCACCGTGTCCTTGTAGTGCCCAATTGAGAACGTCACCGAGACGGTGTGCTTGATCTTGATGGATCCTTGGTCACTTAGCCATTGGATATGGTAGGGGTGTCTATGCGGAAGGAGGGTGAGGTTGAGTTTCACACACAATTCCGTGCTTGCAAGGTTGTGGCAACTCCCACCATCGATGATAACTTTGATGGACTTCCCATTGATGCTTCGACGAGTTTGGAAGATGTTCGAGCGTTGGTCTTCACTTTCATTGGCTTGGGTAGTCAAGACCCTTGTGACCACAAGCGATGGACTTGCGTCATGCTCACACACAAGAAGTTCTTGGTCCTCTTCCAAGTGTTGCCTTGCCATGGCTTCCTTGACCCTTGCATCAAACTCTTCTTCACTCAAGTATTCTTCATCGCCGTTGTCATGGATGAACAAAACTTTCTTGTTTCCACATGCATTCGACTTGTGCCCTTTGCCTCCACACTTGTAGCATTCACCATTGAATGGTTGATCATCCCTTGTGTTTTTTCCACTTGGGGGCTGTTTTCCTTGAGGGAGAGTTGTCTTGAAGGGAAGCTTGGTGGTACTTGAGGAGTGTCACATCCCAAGATTTTTCAAATCTTGTAATGTGAAAATAAATTAATAAAATAAAACTTTGTTTGATTTTCAGAGCCAGAAGAAACTTTTTGAATTAAAATAGAACATCAAACCCATTTGAATGAAATAAAATCCTAAAAGGATTTAAAAAGATAAACATTTCATGAAAGGAAACAATTAGAGGTATTATTTTAAAAACAATCAAATGAAAAGATTTGTTTTCAGATGAAATAGAAGTTTATAAATAAAGATTATGTATAAAGCCAAATTAATCCTTGACCAAACTTTGGGGAATTAAAAACATTTTATTTTAAAATAAAGAAACAAAAGTGTATTTAAAAAATAATAAAGGATTGGTTTAAATAAAATAATAGAGATTTTAGTATCCTATTTATTTAAAAGGTTTTACCATTCTAATTAAAATATCAAAATTTATTAAATTATTTTAAATAAATTTTCTAAGTAAAGTATATACTCAAATAAAACTTACTGAAAATGTTTTGGTTTATTTTAGATTTCAAAATAAATATTCTAATAAAACAAATCCTATGGGAGTTGAAATGAATAAGATATATTCATTTAATTATTAATGGACCCTATATAACCAAATGTTATTTTTATTTATTTTTATAACAAGTTCCAAGCATTCTTTATTTCCAAATAAAACCTACTAAATTGATTAGGAAAATGTTTAGAATGCAAATAAGGAGTTTGTTAAATAAATCAAAACATATTAAATAAATAAAGGACTCTCTTATTTAATTAATAAAAGGTTATAAAAATATTATTTTAATTAATAATTGGTTTAAGTTGTTAAATGTAACCAAAAACACATTACAAATATTTGAAATTGTTTGAATTATTTTGAATGCTTGAATAGTTGGCTGAAATTCAAATCAGAAATAGAATAGAAATGGAAAAGAACAGAATAAAAAAATGGAAAAGAAAGGGCCAACCCAGTGACCCACTAAGCCCACCAACCAGCCAACTCCTTCCCCGAAAGAAAACGTTTCACACTCCTTTAAACCCACAGAGGAACCGACATGTGGACCTCCTCATTTTCTTTCCCCAGCGATGGTAGACCTAACTCCACTGTTTTCCTCTCCACCCAGCGACTAGTTCTTCTCCCTCGCTCGCTGATTCCTCCGCTTAAATTCGCCTTAATTCACCACCGTTACCAGCTTTGATCACGCAGGTTGAAACGCCCAAGCCTCTATAATTCCTCGACACCTCGCCTTGCACGCCTTAGACCGCCTCAATTCCTCCTCGAACATCCTCTGCTCACGAGTCGCAGCAATTCCGGCCAACTCCGACCACCCCTCTGCCTCTACATCACGCGAGTGGACTCCTCTCGACCTCACGCACCTCCTAGTACTCCCAGTTCGCCCGCGGGTGCGCCAGAACCCCGACTACGACAAACCCCTGACGCCGCCGCGTCTGCCTCTTTCTCCGACAAGCCCCACAGGTGAATTCTGGTCGCCCCTCTCCTCCCCGAGAACACGGTGATGATCTCCAAGCTCATACGAACCTAATGGCACTTTCCGTTTGTCTTAGGGCGCCCCCAATCCTCGCCATCGTCAAGCACAGAGCGCCGCCGTGTTTGTTTCTTCTCCGGCGACATCTCCCAGGTGAACCAGACCGCCCCACGACTTCTCGTTCACGCACACACCTTCGCCGTTTCCTTGCGCTCCTGACTATGGGTTTTGTTTACCTCCTGGTGATCTGCAGCATCATCCTCGACAAAGAACGAGAGCACCGCAGCTTCTCCGACGAGCAATTAGCAAGCATCCTTGCGCCTCGCGTAACCAACCCCACCTCGAGCATCAGCAGGTCTCTGCGAGCCTGGTAAGCCCTGCCAGCCTCCTCGTTCTTGTTTCGCCGCCACTATTATCGACCGCCGCCGCCATGACCACCGCCGCTGCAAATGGTCGAGCGTTAGCGCCATAGGATCACGATCCGACGCTCGATAGATCACTTAACCGAAGGTACGTGATCTGGACCATGCGATCTAACTTGATCCAACAGCTAGCATCGCCCGATCCGGCCGAACCGGTACCGGCCAGTTAAAACACGACGCGTGGCCAGGTTTTAAAACTAAAAACAGATTTGAATCTGATTAAATTGCAAAGTTCAAACCCTTGTAACTTTCAAACCAGACGTCCAAATTTAGCAAATTTTATATCAATAAAATCAGGAGAACAAGCCCTAGCCAACCATGGCCTTAGTTTTGAAAATAGTATCTGTTAGCTTGTTTGAATTTACAGAAACATTTGTGTACTTGTTTAGAGTATAAAAATTGTTTAAAATTGATTCTAGGATTAAATCTTTGCAAAATGGATTTGTGTGACCCTACTGACCCTAGGAACCAACCCATTGTGTTAAAAATGATTTTTGTGAAAATTAAGTTGAATTATTCAACTTAGCCATTTTCTAGCCAAATAAAACTAATGTTTTGTTCTATGGAAATGCTTTTGTAAATAAATCTTTGAGAAAATACTTTGAACCAAAACCTACTGATCCAAAACACCAAACTTTGAAAATGGGAACTCACTTGATGAAAAACATAGGGTTTTGCTTTGATAAAAATAATTTCACCACATAAAATAATGTTTAGATTTTAAAATGGTTTATGGACTAAAAGCTTTTGTGAATAACTTTGCCATCTTGGTAAATGACCAATGTGGACCTTACAAAGTTAAAAGCCTAGTGGATACCTCCCTTGATATAAAACCATCTTAAGCATGTTCCCATGCATGACTTAGAGTCCATTGCTTTGAGTGTGTGAAATATTGTTTGAATATTGGTTTGGAGTGTTACTTGATACTATGCTTGTTTGAATGATTGTAGTGATATTAGCAAAGTGTGAGACTAGCAAGATCAAGGAGTAAAACCCTCACTCCCTACCAAAAAGGCAAGTTACACTATCATACAAAAGACCTACTATTTTCATTTTACTTAGTGGATTTTGTAAACATGCATGAAAATGTTTTATACTTATGCTATGCTAATCCTAATAGGATTCCCTATACACTCCTTAGTAAAAATATTAAAGTTGTACATGCTTAGCCATGCTATGTTTTGAAAAGAGATATATGTTGAGATTTTACAAAGGTTGAGAAAAGGACTTGTGTTTTACATAATAAAACAAGGACCCAATGAATCACCTAGGTGGTGGACACTTTATGTTTTTGGAGAAGGTGGCAACAAAAGGAACCATGTCTATGGCAATCACTTTGTGTTGTGCTCCAAATGAAAACCACCTAGGAAACTTAGAGATTGAACATGTTTCTCCAATTGTGGCTTTCGTGTACAACCACATGCTATTATGGCTCTGGCTTAGTCAACTACACTAGGAAGACCCATACATTGTCTTTGGTTACCGGACATGGAGATCTGGAATGCTTCATGGGGGCTGAAGACAAGCTAGCAATGATGTATGGGAGGACCTTTTGGAAAGACTTCGTCACACTCTCAGTATGCCAGTACTCCATCTTGGTGAGCACTAATCCAGAGGCCACCGGTGGCAACAAGATGGGATTGTGTCATGTGGGTAAAGTGTACTCCTTCTGCAGGTTAATAAAATCTAAGTACTTAGCCGTGTCCCTTTATGGACAATCTTGAGCAACTATAGTTTGAACTATGGGAAATCTCGACATTCCAACTTCTAATATAAAAACTTGATGCACTTGGAGGTACCAAGGAATTCAAAGAGATTAAATTAAGCTGGTTGCACTTGGGGTTACCAAGGTGCACAAGAGTATGATGTACTTGGGGTTACCAAGGAACTCATGATGTTTGATAAAACTTGCTGCACTTGGGGTTACCAGGTAGCTCAAGGGATTTTGACAAGGACTTGAACACTTGAGTTTCTACCAAGGAGTTCAAGGAACTTGGAAAAGAGATTTGACAAATCAATTTGAAAAAGATAGGATAAATGTTGCTTTATGCAAATAAGCCCTAACTCTACTTAGCCAAATATGCATGTATGGATAGGATCCACTCATATTATACATAAAGTGAAACTTGCCAATACAATTCAAATGTATTGACCCTTGTGGCTGTAACTTGTAATGTTGTAGGTTGATTGTTTTTAAATGAAGATTGTTTGATTGACTAGGACTACAAAGCCTACAACCAACATCTACTGTGGCAATATGAAGATGAAGGACCCATGACTATATTTACTCAAGAATGTAATGTAATAGCCAAATGAGCTATGTATGATGTAATAAAATTTATGTTATTCCTGGTTATAAAGTTAAGTAATGACCTTTGTATCTTGATATTACATCTTAACTGTGGATGCTAGCTATCGATCCAGGGACTAGCATTGTAAAACACAGGAGGACTCTACCTTACCAGGTTGGGGCCTCTACAGATGGTATCAGAGCATTGTGTTGCCTGTAGGATTTGTAAACCCTAGGATTGGACAAAAACCTTAGAAAAATAGGAGTGTATTTGTTCCAAAAACTTATTTACAAAAAAAAAACACTTGTAAACTCTTTCCTTAACCATTTTGGTTTCAACTCTACTTCTCTTCTACTTCAACTTGATGGAAAAGCCTAACCATGACCAAAGACTACATCATGTGCAAGGACTTCTTCAACCTCTTCAACTCTAATGACTTCAACATCTTCAACCTCTTCACCAAGGACTTCCAACATGGAAACTACTAAGGACCACAAATAAGACAAAGAAATCTTACTTAAGAAATTAGAGACTGAGGGAATGCAAAATAAGAAGAAACCATCAACAACTTTTAAGTATTGTAACCAAGAGTTTGTCTCAAGGAAGCCATGATCTCATGCAAAGGGAAGAAAGATCACAAGTGAACCATATAGATGGACCACCATATTTTAGTTAAGTCAAACCCACCAACTTATGTGGTGTAGCAAAAATATTTTGTTGCCTAAGTATGTGCTTGAGTGCAAAGTTGAATGTGATTGGTTGATTTGTGATTGCATACACCTTGTTTGTATGAATTGTGATGTGTGTAATTAAAAGTATTTCCTTAGAAATAACTTGCCCATTCTAATCTTCCTTCAAACCCAAACAGATGACTACTCCAAAGGACTCCAACATCAAGGTTGATGACACCAACACCAACCAAGCCGACAGCCTGGAGAGCTCATAGCAACCCAACATCAATTGAACCAATTGACTCAGTTCCTAGCCAACAATAGTAATGAAGATCCAGCACTACAAAGGTTTTTGGAGGAGCAGTCCCAATTGATGCTTAAGGTGACTAATCAAATGATTAGCATGGAGGAAAATTATCCTAGAAGAGGGTATGATAGCAAGGATGACAAGAATGTTGTTCTAGATGGAGCTCCAGCTTGCATTATTTGTGGAGACAAGGATCATACTTCCAAGGAGCATGAAGGACAATGCCTCAATTGTGATGAAGACCATCCTGTTGGAGAATGCCCTACCTCTCAAGCTACTTGCTACCTTTGTGAGGGAAGTGATCATACTCCTGGCCTGTGTCCTATCTATGCCATGGTAGAACAAAGGAAACAAGAAGGATCCAAGTCTACCAAAGGAAAAGGACCACTACTACCTCCAAGCAAGACAACCCAATTCAAAGGATCAAGGAAAATCAAGAAGCCCAAGCAAGACATGAGCCTTGTACAATGTCGTAAATGTAAGGAAATGGGACACTACTCTAGTGGATGCCCAGAGAACATAAAGAATAAAGGTATTGACCAAGTGTGGTGTAATAACTGTAATGAACCAGGCCACTTTGTAGCAACTTGCCCACAAGAGCCACGTAAAGAACTCAATGACATTCATTGCTTCAACTGCAAGAATCCGGGACACTATGCTAGCAACTGTCCAGAAAGGATGAAGAACAAGTTGAACAAGCCTATGGAGAAGCTCAATCTTGGTCCATGAGTCAAGCATAGGAGTAAAGCAAAGGTTTAATATGGAGAAATTCCAGGACCCAAGAAGGCCAATATGTAATTTTTGTTTGAAAATTGTTAAGGGTGGTAGTACCCTAGTTGCTTTGAACTTGCTTGAAACCCTAGCCTTCCCAAATCTCGGGACGAGATTTATTTTAAGGGTGGTAGCCTGTCACATCCCAAGATTTTTCAAATCTTGTAATGTGAAAATAAATTAATAAAATAAAACTTTGTTTGATTTTCAGAGCCAGAAGAAACTTTTTGAATTAAAATAGAACCTCAAACCCATTTGAATGAAATAAAATCCTAAAAGGATTTAAAAGATAAACATTTCATGAAAGGAAACAATTAGAGGTATTATTTTAAAAACAATCAAATGAAAAGATTTGTTTTCAGATGAAATAGAAGTTTATAAATAAAGATTATGTATAAAGCCAAATTAATCCTTGACCAAACTTTGGGGAATTAAAAACATTTTATTTTAAAATAAAGAAACAAAAGTGTATTTAAAAAATAATAAAGGATTGGTTTAAATAAAATAATAGAGATTTTAATATCCTATTTATTTAAAAGGTTTTACCATTCTAATTAAAATATCAAAATTTATTAAATTATTTTAAATAAATTTTCTAAGTAAAGTATATACTCAAATAAAACTTACTGAAAGTGTTTTGGTTTATTTTGGATTTCAAAATAAATGTTCTAATAAAACAAATCCTATGGGAGTTGAAATGAATAAAATATATTCATTTAATTATTAATGGACCATATATAACCAAATGTTATTTTTATTTTTATAACAAGTCCCAAGCATTCTTTATTTCCAAATAAAACCTACTGAATTGATTAGGAAAATGTTTAGAATGCAAATAAGGAGTTTATTAAATAAATCAAAACATATTAAATAAATAAAGGACCCCCTTATTTAATTAATAAAAGGTTATAAAAATATTGTTTTAATTAATAAATGGTTTAAGTTGATAAACATAACCAAAAACACATTACAAATATTTGAAATTGTTTGAATTATTTTGAATGCTTGAATAGTTGGCTGAAATTCAAATCAGGAAATAGAATAGAAATGGAAAAAAGAACACAGAATAAAAAAAATGGAAAAGGGCCAACCCAACCCAGGCAGACCCACTAAGCCCAGCCCAACTCCCTTCCCCAAAGAAAACGTTTCACACTCCTTTTAAACCCACGGAGGAACCGACATGTGGACCTCCCCTCATTTTCTTTCCCCAGCGATGTAGACCTAACTCCACTGTTTTCCTCTCCACCCCGCAATGACTAGTTCTTCTCCCTCGTTCGCCTGATTCCTCCGCTTAAATTCGCCTTAATTCACCACCGTTACCAGCTTTGATCACGCAGGTTGAAACGCCCAAGCCTCCTCTATAATTCCCCTCTGACACCTCGCACTGGCACGCCTTAGACCGCCCTCAATTCCTCCCCGAACATCCTCTGCTCCGACGAGCTGTCGCAGCAATTCCGGCCAACTCCGACCACCCCTACGCCTCTACATCACGCGAGTGGACTCCTCTCGACCTCACGCACCTCCTAGTACTCCCAGTTCGCCCAGTGCTTGAACCCGACTCGACAAACCCCGATGCCGCCCGCGTCTGCCTCTTTCTCCGGCAAGCCCCACAGGTGAATTCTGGTCGCCCCTCTCCTCCCCGAGAACACGGTGATGATCTCCAAGCTCATACGAACCTAATGGCACTTTCCGTTTGTCTTAGGGCGCCCCCAATCCTCGCCATCGTCAAGCACAGAGCGCCGCCGTGTTTGTTTCTTCTCCGGCGACATCTCCCAGGTGAACCAGACCGCCCCACGACTTCTCGTTCACGCACACACCTTCGCCGTTTCCTTGCGCTCCTGACTATGGGTTTTGTTTACCTCCTGGTGATCTGCAGCATCATCCTCGACAGCAACCAGAGAGCACCGCCGCTCGCAGCTTCTCCGACGAGCAATTAGCAGCATCCCCTTGCGCCCCTCGCGTAACCAACCCCACCTCGAGCATCAGCAGGTCTCTGCGAGCCTGGTAAGCCCCCGACCTCTCCTCGTTTCTGTTTCGCCAGCCGCCACTATCGACCGCCGCCCGCCACCGCCGGCGCCGCTGCAAATGGTCGAAACGTTAGCGCCATAGGATCACGATCCGACGCTCCCGATAGATCACTTAACCGCGAAGTGCGTGATCTGGACCATCGATCTAACTTGATCCAACAGCTAGCATCGCCCGATCCGGCCGAACCGGTGCGGCCGGTTAAAACACGACGCGTGGCGGGTTTTAAAACTAAAACAGATTTGAATCGATTAAATTGCAAACTTCAAACCCTTGTAACTTTCAAACCACACGTCCAAATTTAGCAAATTTTATATCAATAAAATCAGGAGAACAAGCCCTAGCCAACCATGGCCTTAGTTTTGAAAATAGTATCATTAGCTTGTTTGAATTTACAGAAACATTTGTGTACTTGTTTAGAGTATAAAAATTGTTTAAAATTGATTCTAGGATTAAATCTTTGCAAAATTGATTTGTGTGACCCTACTGACCCTAGGAACCAACCCATTGTGTTAAAAATGATTTTTGTGAAAATTAAGTTGAATTATTCAACTTAGCCATTTTCTAGCCAAATAAAACTAATGTTTTGTTCTATGGAAATGCTTTTGTAAATAAATCTTTGAGAAAATACTTTGAACCAAAACCTACTGATCCAAAACACCAAACTTTGAAAATGGGAACTCACTTGATGAAAAACATAGGGTTTTGCTTTGATAAAAATAATTTCACCACATAAAATAATGTTTAGATTTTAAAATGGTTTATGGACTAAAAGCTTTTGTGAATAACTTTGCCATCTTGGTAAATGACCAATGTGGACCTTACAAAGTTAAAAGCCTAGTGGATACCTCCCTTGAGATAAAACCATCTTAAGCATGTTCCCATGCATGACTTAGAGTCCATTGCTTTGAGTGTGTGAAATATTGTTTGAATATTGGTTTGGAGTGTTACTTGATACTATGCTTGTTTGAATGATTGTAGTGATATTAGCAAAGTGTGAGACTAGCAAGATCAAGGAGTAAAACCCTCACTCCCTACCAAAAAGGCAAGTTACACTATCATACAAAAGACCTACTATTTTCATTTTACTTAGTGGATTTTGTAAACATGCATGAAAATGTTTTATACTTATGCTATGCTAATCCTAATAGGATTCCCCATACACTCCTTAGTAAAAATATTAAAGTTGTACATGCTTAGCCATGCTATGTTTTGAAAAGAGATACATGTTGAGATTTTACAAAGGTTGAGAAAAGGACTTGTGTTTTACATAATAAAACAAGGACCCAATGAATCACCTAGGTGGTGGACACTTTATGTTTTTGGAGAAGGTGGCAACAAAAGGAACCATGTCTATGGCAATCACTTTGTGTTGTGCTCCAAATGAAAACCACCTAGGAAACTTAGAGATTGAACATGTTTCTCCAATTGTGGCTTTCGTACAACCACATGCTATTATGGCTCTGGCTTAGTCAACTACACTAGGAAGACCCATACATTGTCTTTGGTTCTGGGACATGGAGATCTGGAATGCTTCATGGGGTGAAGACAAGCTAGCAATGATGTATGGGAGGACCTTTTGGAAAGACTTCGTCACACTCTCGATGCCAAGATTACTCCATCTTGGTGAGCACTAATCCAAGAGGCCCTGGTGGCAACAAGATGGGATTGTGTCATGTGGGTAAAGTGTACTCCTTGCAGAAGTTAATAAAATCTAAGTACTTAGCCGTGTCCCCGGTTATGGACAATACTGAGCAACTAAAGTTTGAACTATGGGAAATCTCGACATTCCAACTTCTAATATAAAAACTTGATGCACTTGGAGGTACCAAGGAATTCAAAGAGATTAAATTAAGCTGGTTGCACTTGGGGTTACCAAGGTGCACAAGAGTATGATGTACTTGGGGTTACCAAGGAACTCATGATGTTTGATAAAACTTGCTGCACTTGGGGTTACCAGGTAGCTCAAGGGATTTTGACAAGGACTTGAACACTTGAGTTTCTACCAAGGAGTTCAAGGAACTTGGAAAAGAGATTTGACAAATCAATTTGAAAAAGATAGGATAAATGTTGCTTTATGCAAATAAGCCCTAACTCTACTTAGCCAAATATGCATGTATGGATAGGATCCACTCATATTATACATAAAGTGAAACTTGCCAATACAATTCAAATGTATTGACCCTTGTGGCTGTAACTTGTAATGTTGCAGGTTGATTGTTTTTAAATGAAGATTGTTTGATTGACTAGGACTACAAAGCCTACAACCAACATCTGCCTGTGGCAATATGAAGATGAAGGACCCATGACTATATTTACTCCGCTGCAATGTAATGTAATAGCCAAATGAGCTATGTATGATGTAATAAAATTTATGTTATTCCTGGTTATAAAGTTAAGTAATGACCTTTGTATCTTGATATTACATCTTAACTGTGGATGCTAGCTATCGATCCAGGGACTAGCATTGTAAAACACAGGAGGACTCTACCTTACCAGGTTGGGGCCTCTACAAGGAGCTTCCACTTGGAGTTGTTGGAGTAGTGGTTGACGCTTGCTTGAAGGTGAAGTACGTCTTTGGCTTGTTGTACTTGATGTCCTCTTGCACTTGATGCTCGGCCTTCGATGCGATGTGCACAAGCTCAACCGTGTTGTTGTACCTTTGGAACTCGGTGATGCGCTTGATAGGATGGTTCAAGCCATTGAGGAAGCGTGCCATTGTTTGCTCGTCTCGCTCTTCAATGTTGGCACGGATCATGTTGAGCTCCATTTGCTTGAAGTACTCTTCCACGGTCTTTGTCCCTTGACTAAGCGTTTGAAGCTTGTTGAAGAGGTCACGCGTGTAGTGTGAAGGAACAAAGCGGGATCTCATATGAGCCTTCATATCTTGCCATGTTGCGATTGGAGGCCCTTCTTTTGCTTCGCGAGCGAGTTGGACTTGTTCCCACCAAAGGTTGGCATACTCATCAAACTCGAGGGATGCCATGGCCATCATCTTCTCATTGCTATAGTTGTGCATGCGGAAGATCTTGTCAACCTTGAGTTCCCAAGAGAGATATTCCTCGGGCTCATTGGAACCGTTGAACTTGGGCATGGTGAATTTGAGCTTGCCGAAAGTTTCTTCTCCATTGCGGTTCCGGTTGAGTTGGTTGCCATGATTTGGGCGGTCATTATCATCATCATCATCCGAGTTCTCATGTCTTGCTTGTTGATTGTTGCGTTGCTCTTGTGGTTGTTGAGGTGCCGCGTTTGGTGGTGGAACTTGTTGTTGACGACGAGCTTGGGGAGCTTGATCGTTTTGTTGTTGCGGTTGAGGACGAGGGGGAGTTTGATGGTCCTCACGACGAGCTTGGGGAGCTTGCTCTTGTTCTTGTCGTGGTTGATGCCGAGGAGCATTAGCTTGCGCCAAGTGGCGAGGAGGACGTCGGTCTGCATGCGCAATGGGCTCCTCTTCTTCTTGGTGTAGGGGAGGCTCGTCATGACCATCATGGTGCCGACGTGGACGATCATGTCGATGATGACGCCTTGGAGGGTCTTCGAGTGCTTCCCGCCGACGGTGATCTTGTTCGTCCTCTTCGGAAGCTTCACTAGTTGTTGAAGGGGCATGTCGACGTCGATGGCCTTGGTGGTCCATGCGAGGTTGCTCTTGTTGAATCACAAGTGCCCTTGGTTGTGGCCGGTTCGCTTCGCGCCTTGGAGGTCTTGCGGAGAGGTCACCATCGTAGCTTGACGTTGCGGCGTGACGCGGAGATGGTACCGCTTGCGAAGAGCTCATGGATTGAAGAACGGGTCCATCCCGGTGCCTTGAAGCGTGACGGCGAGGTGCACTTGATTCACTTGAGGAGTGCCGAGATGAGCTTGATTCGCGCGAGCGTGGCCTTGCGAGTCCATCAATGATGCGTTGAAGCTTCTCATCCGTTGAGGCGAGTGCACGACCAAGAGCTTCATTTTGATGACCGAGGTTGTGTTGCATGGCATGCATTTGGCCGGACTTATTGAGCGGTTGTCGATGTTCTTGAATTCCACGGGCCTCGCTAAATTGTTCATCTTGGCGCCTCGAGAGCTTCAACGATAGTTGAATTCTCCTCGGACCTTCCAATGGTCCCATCTTGTCATGAATTGGTTATCATCCTCCGGAGGTGGTGGTGGTTGGGATGGCTCTCCATGCCTGTCCATAATGCAAAGCCAACAAGGGTTGTATATGGAGAGAAAGGGTGTGGAGAGTTAGCCTTTTACCTCACCTTGGAGATTATATCAAACCAATTGCCACACAAATGAGCGAAAAGCATGAAAAGTGAAATGGCAATAAACTCTCAAAGGCTTTTGGTGGAAGGTTAGGGTTGTGGAAAACCAAACGAAACGATCCAAGCAAAAGGTTATTGTCCTACGTGGTAAAGAACCAAATATCAAAAGAAAAAGGATACGATCTACAAAAACACGGAAAACACACACGTGGAGAAAAACGGGGTTAGCACGACTATGAAAATGAGCACAAAAGGTCCTAACGAAGACTACGCTCGGTTGTCGTGCCAACACAAGGAGAGACCACAACTCGTTTGCCAAAATAGGGTAAGCAATAGATTTGTGCACTTGCTTCGGTGCGCTCTTTCTTCTCTCTTTCTTGGCTTACAAGCTTAGTATTCTCTATGTATTGGGGAGACTATGTATCTTTCTATTTTATCTTTTTTTTTGATTCTTTCTCTTTTTCTCCCTTGCTATGCTACTATGTTAGCTTTTGTATTTGGCCTCACACTCTCACTTTCCGAAGGTAAGTGCACAATGCTTAGACAAACACAAAATGAGTTGCTCTCATAGGATAGATACACACAAAGGAAGATATGGGGGTGTCAAGGTGGTGCAAGTTATACCTTTGGTATTGTTGACGACTTGCAACCATTGGTGGGGGAAGATGTTCGAGTGTCGCGGTGTCGTTGAGCGCGGTATGACGTTGATACGGAAGCTGTTGTGAAAATGGCGACAAACACGCGAAACACGAACAAGCGAGGTGGAAAAGGTCGTGAATGAAAGCGAGTCAAAGGCGGGAGGCACGGCGATGCGAGTAGTACCGCTTGCGACAACCGGTAGTACCGGTGAGCGGTAGTACCGCTTGTACTACCGGTAGTACGGTTACTTGCGCTAGTACCGCTTGCACAGTAGTACCGCTTAACAGATCGGAGCGATGATCTTTCCAAAACCTCAAATTCGTGGAAATCGTAGAAAGGTGGGCTAGGAACAACGGGGGCTATAGATCGACTCCCAAAGCAGCAGATCTATGGACCAAAACCGAAGAACTCACCAAATCCAGATCGATCCAAGGCAAATTGGGGCTCTTTTGGTAGGATTTTCGATTTTAAAGCGGATAAAAGAAAAATTGGGGAAATTCGTGATCAACCGTGCTCTTGATACCAATATGTTAGGGGTAACCACAGGGTTGGCCCGATCTTTCACGAATTCCACGAGAAACGAGGGGAAAGCGGTGGTCGGAGGATGAAATCGAGGAAGGAGATGAAATCCGCGAACACACGCACACCAAAACACGATACAAACCTACTCCTCACGCCGGTGGCAACCGGTCCAACATAATCCCTAGGATCGGTGTTGGGCGAAGCTCGCTATCCACGCCAACCACGGGGGATGAGGTGCTTGGTGAGATCTTGACGACTTGGGAGCGAGAAACCGAGAACCCAAGGCCTTGTACAACTTGAACGCACTAGGCAAGATCCAAGAGGGGGGTGGATAATCCGGTGCTCCTTGGTAGGAGCATGAGACCAATAGATATAAGTTCCTCAAAGGGTTTCCTTAATATCTATTATTATCCAAGTCTGGGAGTTTACAATAGAGGGTGGGGGCTATTTATAGTCCAGCCACAAAACAGGGGTAGTTTCAGAATGAAAAGGTAAATTATAGGTTGGGTTACAAGGCACAGGGCCGAACTGAGGCGATCAGGGTCTGGTAGGACCGGTAGTACCGGTCCGGCAACCGGTAGTACCGGTGGTAACCGGTAGTACCGCTTGAGGGCCTGGAGCTTCCGTCGGAGGCGCCTGTGGCGAGCGGTAGGAGGGGCCGGTAGTACCGGCCACCGGTAGTACCGGTTGTAGGACCGGTAGTACCGCTTGCTTCTGGGGCGTGGAGTGGTGCTTCCTGTGGCGAGCGGTAGGAGGAGGCGGTAGGACCGCTTGGAGCGGTAGTACCGGTCGTCCCAACCGGTAGTACCGCTTGCGTCTGGCAGCGACTGGTGGCTTCTTCGTACCTGATGATGCACAGAGTTTGCGTGTGAAGTAGCAAGCCATCCAAGGGTGTGTCGAAGTCACACAAGGAAAGGAGCGAGTTCACCTTAGTTTGAAGGCGGTTGGCTCGGGCGCGAGTCATGGGTCCACTTGGGTAGCTCGTGGGAGTAGATGTAGTAGCGGTCGTAGGACGGGCTGCATCATTTTGGGTGGAATTTTCGAATTTATGGGGAAAAGACCAAATCGATGAGAAATCCGTGGCAACCAAAAGCTGCTGATACCAGATGATGGAGGGGTTAACCTCTTGGGTGCCCGATCTTCACGGATCTCGTGGTCAAATCGATGGGAAAGAGAGGGGAAAGGGAGAAGGTAGTGGAAGCGAACACACACCTCGCGAAGAACATGATGAACACACGCAAAACTCACACGATACAAGGCCGATTGCTCCCGAACGGCGGCCACCGGTCCGATAGAATCCTCACAAGGAAAGATCGGTCAACGTGCTCCCTCAAATCCACATCGGAGAGGGAAGAACACCTTGGGGAGGGTCTTGACAACTTGGAGACGAGACATCGAACTCCAAGGCCTTGTTCAACGATGGATGTGTGATGCAAAGTCCAATCGAGGTTGGTGACGATAGTCGGTCCCCTTGGTAAAGGGGATGAGGCAAAACTAGAGATTCCACAATGGGGGTTGTCTTTAGTCTATCATCTATGCCGAAGCGATACATGAGGGGTGGGGGATCTATTTATAGGCCAACCACATAAACAAGGGTAGTTTGGGGATAAACTAGGCGAATAGGTAAGTAAAGGGGGATACATGGGCTGTGGCCCAACTAGTGCTTGTGAGCCTTTCGGAGCGGTAATCTGGGACTTGGGACCCGGTAGTACCGCTTAGTCGATAGTGCCGCTCTGGGACGATAGTACGCTTGATCTGGAGCGTCATTTGAGCCGTCATGGAAGTATTAGGGGCAGTAGTCTGCTGGCCGTAATCTGGGTCCAGATCCGTAGTACCGTCGGAGACAGAGTGTTGGCTTGTTGGCGTAAATGCATTGGTGGCGGTGGCGGTGATAGTGCAGGCGGTAGTACGGTCGCCGTGTCCGATAGTACCTGGGACAGAGAGCATTTGGCGATCTGTCTTCTTCCGCCTCCTCTTCCAATCCTCCGTCTTGTCGGGCTTGATGCTCCGGGCTTCCTCTCTTGCCTCCGTACTTGTCAATGTGAACCTATCATGCATATGTGATGGAATATGAAGTAGCATACCATTCAATAGGGTAGGAAGGGGGTTCGCATAGAGGAACGGATTCACCTTTGGAGTCCATGACGACTTGGCGTAAGTTGGAGACCAAGATGTGGTAACGACCGTAGATCGGGCTACATCAGTGATGTTGTACCTATGCAAGCTTGTTCTTTGTTACTTGGTAGACCATGGCAATTTGATAGAGAATCTGTTCATAATGGCAAAACTAATCACTATTCTCTTATGCATGATGGAAAGAAAATTGGTCTAAAATCTATGACTCCCGAACAGATTTTAAAAGATGATCTTGCTAGAGCTAGTACAAATAAAACTGAGGAGAAAAATAAAAGTGAGAATCAGATTGTTGCTGCAGATTTTATACCACCAAAGAACACTAAATCTGATTCTACACATGCTACTGAAATTCATTTGAAGAGTCCATGTATGCTTGCAAATAAAATTGATATTGCTGAACTAGATGTAAACAATACTCAATGTTATGCAATTGTCTGCAAAGCGGTTTTGTTTTCATTTGAGGATATGCCTCCTTCTTTGCCACCCGTATTGCTAACCTTTTGCAGGAATATGAGGACGTTTTTTCCGCTGAGCTGCTACCAGGACTACCTCCTATTAGAGGAATTGACCACCAAATTGATCTAATTCCTGGTGCCACGTTGCCCAACCGCGCACCATATAGAACCAATCCAGAGGAGACAAAGGAGATACAACGCCAAATTCAGGAACTACTCGACAGAGATCATATTCGTGAGTCCCTTAGCCCCTGTGTTGTTCCTATTATTTTGGTACCTAAGAAAGATGGTTCTTCGCGCATGTGTAGTGATTTTAGAGCTATCAATAATATTACTATTCGATATCGTCATCCTATTCCACGTTTAGATGACATGCTTGATGAATTGAGTGGCTCTACCATGTTTTCTAAAGTTGATTTGCGTAGTGGTTATCACCAGATTCGTATGAAATTAGGAGATGAATGGAAAACAGCATTTAAAACTAAGTTCGGTTTATATGAGTGGTTAGTAATGCCGTTTGGTTTAACTAATGCGCCTAGCACTTTCATGAGATTAATGAACGAAGTTTTACGTGCTTTCATTGGACGTTTTGTGGTAGTCTACTTTGATGATATTCTGATTTATAGCAAATCTTTAGAGGATCATTTGGACCATTTACGTGTTGTTTTCAATGCTTTACGTGATGCACGTTTGTTTGGTAACCTTGAGAAGTGCACCTTTTGCACCAATCCAGTTGCGTTTCTTGGCTATGTTGTTACATCACAGGGTATTGAAGTGGATCCAGCCAAGATTGAAGCTATTGAGAATTGGCCGCAGCCTAAGACGGTCACACAAGTGAGGAGTTTTCTTGTCCTCGCTGGTTTTTATAGGCGCTTTGTCAAAGACTTTGGATCAATTGTCGTGCCGCTGAATGAGCTTACCAAGAAGGATGTGCCCTTTGTTTGGGGCGATGCACAACAACAGGCCTTCGTCATATTGAAAGATAAGCTAACACATGCTCCCTTACTCCAACTTCCTGATTTTACTAAGAATTTTGAGCTTGAATGTGATGCTAGTGGAATTGGTTTGGGAGGGGTGTTATTACAAGAGGGAAAACCTGTTGCATATTTTAGTGAGAAATTGAGTGGGGCTAGTCTGAACTATTCTACTTATGATAAAGAATTATTTGCGTTGGTTCGGACATTAGAAACTTGGCAACATTACCTATGGCCTAAAGAATTTTTTATACATTCTGATCATGAATCTATGAAGCATATTCGTAGTCAAGCTAAGTTGAATCGTCGTCATGCAAAGTGGGTTGAATTTATTGAGTCTTTTCCTTATGTTATCAAACACAAAAAGGGTAAGATAATATTATTGTTGATGCTTTGTCGCGCCGTTACACTTTGTTATCTCAACTTGACATCAAATTATTTGGATTAGAAACTATTAAGGAACAATATGTGCATGATACTGAATTTAAAGATGTGTTGCAGAATTGTAGAGATGGTAGAACATGGAACAAGTTCGTCTTCAATGATGGATTCGTGTTCCGTGCTAACAAACTATGCATTCCGGATAGTTCTGTTCGTCTTTTGTTGTTACAGGAGGCACATGGAGGAGGATTGATGGGACACTTTGGTGTCAAGAAGACGGAGGATGTTCTTGCTGCACACTTCTTTTGGCCACGTATGTGTCGAGATGTTGAGAGATTTGTGGCACGCTGCACTACTTGTCAAAAAGCTAAGTCTCGCCTTAATCCACATGGTTTATATATGCCTCTTCCTGTTCCCAGTGTTCCTTGGGAGGATATTTCTATGGACTTTGTTTTGGGATTGCCACGAACACAGAAGGGGAGGGATACTATTTTTGTTGTTGTGGATCGGTTTTCTAAGATGGCACACTTTATTCCTTGTCATAAAACGATGATGCTGCGCATATTGCTGATTTGTTCTTTCGTGAAATTGTTCGTTTGCATGGTGTGCCAAATACTATTGTCTCTGATCGTGATACTAAATTTCTTAGCCACTTTTGGAGATGTTTATGGGCTAAGTTGGGGACTAAATTGCTCTTTAGTACTACATGTCATCCCCAAACTGATGGTCAAACTGAAGTAGTAAATAGAACTTTGTCTACTATGTTGCGGGCTGTTTTAAAGAAGAACTTAAAATTGTGGGAAGAGTGTTTACCTCATATAGAATTTGCTTATAATCGTTCGCTGCATTCTACCACAAAGATGTGCCCATTTGAGATTGTGTATGGTTTTGTTCCTCGTGCACCTATTGATTTATTGCCTTTACCTTCTTCGGTGCAACATAATTTGGATGCTACACAACGCACTAAAATGATATTAAACTTGCATAAGACTACTAAAGATAACATTGAACACATGAATGCTAAGTATAAACTTGTTGGGGATAAAGGGAGAAAGCATGTTGTGTTTGATGTTGGCGATCTTGTTTAGTTACATTTGCGTAAAGATCGTTTTCCTGATTTATGCAAGTCTAAGTTAATGCCACGTGTTGCTGGTCCCTTTAAGGTGTTAGATAATATCAATAATAATGCATATAAACTCAAGTCTAAGGGGAGAATGATGTGGACATCCCTTCTATTGATACAACCATTGTACCTACAGCTACACACATACAAAGACCCATCACAAGATCTCGTGCCAAACAACTTAACTATCAGGTACTTCCGTTTCTTGGAACTATTCCTCACATACATGAGAATATGATGCTGCCTAAATCAGATATATTTCTTACTCTTAGGAATGATGGACCAAGCATGGATGAGAGGGACAAGCATTGGAGCATGGCCATGCATGGAGATGGCAGCAAGCATGTGATGATCCAAGAGAAGGCCACGGATGAAGATTTCAGAACTTTGAGGCCACCATAATGAAGAAAGAAGGCTTGGACGAAATATTCAAGATCAAGACTTCTGAATTCGTCCATAGCTTAATATGGTGTTGCGACACCTTTATTTTGGGCCAGGCCCATGTAATTTTCAGGATTTTAATTAGCCACTTTTTAGAGTCCGTATTTGAGGGAAAAGGACTTTTAGGGTTGGATTCGCCACCACTTCCATGGCTGGCGAAACCCCCTTTTCACCTGAAATACTCCCCATAGCCGACCCCTAGACTCAGATTTTGTTTAGACATTAAGTTAGCCATAGTCGCAACCGCCAAGGCTCGAGCGTCAGAGGCCTCTTGTACCGCACCTATTCGTGATCCCACCTTTTCAATAAAGCTTTCCTCTTAATCCGCAATATCTTGATTGCAATATTGGTTCTTACTTGTTCTCGATTTGGTAGGAATTAAGACCCTCATGGTCGGTGATCGTGTTCCCGCAGGATCGGTAACCTCCAGGAGATTGGCCTAGCGATTGCATTGGCGCTCGTGCTCGCACGTGTAGTCGGATCGTAAGCCCGAACTCCACCAAATCGATTATCATCATCTCATCGAAAGATCGGACACCTTTGCCCTATCAACACCTCACGAAGAACACGATGAACACACGCAAAACTCACACGATACAAGGCTGATTGCTCCCGAACGGCGGCCATCGGTCCGATAGAATCCTCGCAAGGAAAGATCGGTCAACGTGCTCCCTCAAATCCACATCGGAGAGGGAAGAACACCTTGGGGAGGGTCTTGACAACTTGGAGACGAGACATCGAACTCCAAGGCCTTGTTCAACGATGGATGCATGATGCAAAGTCCAATCGAGGTTGGTGACGATAGTCGGTCCCCTTGGATAAGGGGATGAGGCAAAACTAGAGATTCCACACAAGGGGGTTGTCTTTAGTCTATCATCTATGCCTAAGGGATACATGAGGGGTGGGGGCTCTATTTATAGGCCAACCACATAAACAAGGGTAGTTTGGGGATAAAACTAGGGTTTGGACGAGCTAGAGGGGTACATGGGCCGAAGGCCAAGCAGTCTTGTGAGCACACATGACCGTATACGACTTGGGACCGGTAGTACCGGTCAACACCGGTAGTACCGCTTTGGGACCGGTAGTACCGCATGCGGGCCTGGAGCGTCAGTTGGAGTTATGCATGTAGAGGTATCGAGGGCAGATTTTCCGACCGGTAATCTGGTCCATCCGGTAGTACCGCTTGCAGTCCTGGGGCTTCTGTTGGCGTCGTCTGTAGGGGCCGGTAGTAGGGGGCGGTAGCACCGCTGGCCGGTAGTACCGGTCGCCAGATCCGGAGTACCGCTGGGGACAGAGAGCATTTGGCGATCTGTCTTCTTCCGCCTCCTCTTCCAAGCCTCCGTCTTGTCGGGATTGATGCTCCGGGCTTCCTCCCTTGCCTCCGTACTTGTCAATGTGAACCTATCATCCATATGTGATGGAGTATGAAGTAGCATACCATTTAATAGGGTAGGAAGGGGGCTCGCATAGAGGAACGGATTCACCTTTGGAGTCCATGACGACTTGGCGTAAGTTGGAGACCAAGATGTGGTCACGACCGTAGGTCGGGCTACATCAGAACCTATCATGCATATGTGACGAAGTATGAAGTAGCATACCATTCAATAGGGTAGGAAGGGGGCTCGCATAGAGGAACGGATTCACCTTTGTAGTCCATGACGACTTGGCGTAAGTTGGAGACCAAGATGTGGTAACGACCGTAGGTCGGGCTACATCAGCTCCCCCCTTCAAAAAGAGTCATCCTCGACTCTACATGCTCATCACAAAGTAGAAGAGGTCGAGAGACCTTCTTGATGCTGGGGTTCACCATATAGTCGTCATCGGGAAGATTGACTTGACAACACTTCAATGTTCCTTCACCTTCCTTAAAGCCTACAAAGCTCACGACAAAAGCGAAGAAACACTCAAAGCATAGCCAATTCATGAAGATTATTGCATGAGTCCTGAAGTAGAAGGAAGTCAACTTATCTTGTAGAGATAGCTCGATGAAGGGTAGACATAGGTAACTCTCTTCGGTTCTTCTTGTCAATACGTGGTTGGTAGAGGTTGACGTGTATGCACTTGTACCTTCACACAACAAAGACCAAGCAAAATATTTTTGTGCATGATAGAGGAGCATGTCAAATGTGGCATGTCCATTCTTGTTCACAACACTATTAGTATAATGCATGTATAGCAAATGGAATGCATATGCAAGGTCAAAGTGCATGGAAATCGTTTGAACATCATCCAAATGTGGGAACTCAAAAACTCCATACAATGTTTTAGTGTGGCACTCAAGGCAATTGACTAGAATTTTGATCAACGTCCTTGATGCGATAATAGGAGAATTCGGCAAAAACACACAAGGAAGAATGTACAAAGCAACATCATTATGTGTGCAAACCAACCATTGGAAAGAGAAATTGTTCGACATGTTGGATGTCACACACAAATCATCGATAGCAAGTATCATGGGAATATGAGTATCCTAAGCGAAAGCCAAAGTAACGTGTTTACAAACAAACCAAATGAAAGAGCAAGTGGTCCTTATGTTTGTTGCAACAACAAGATGAGATTCTTGGAAGCTCTCATGACAATACATGCTCTTAATGGAATTGTGGTTGCACCCAAAACATCGGAAAGAGAAAATGTTCAACATTTTTGTTGCAACACACAAAGCATCATTATCTAAAAGCGAAGAAACATGAATGTCACAAGGGGAGATAAAACCATTAACATGCTTGCAAGCAAACCATAGGAAAGAGCAATTTGTCAACATGAAAGATGCAAAGCATGCAAAAGGTATCAGAGCTGGGTTCGATCTTGAACTCACTTGTGGGATGCTCTCTAGAGCTCTTTTTGTAAACTCGTGCTCAACCGAGTTTGACATTCTCGTGTGGGCACCTACACACATCATACACAAAAGGAAGAATGTGTGTGCATGGTAGAGATAGATATCATCCATCAGGACGTATCTCTTCTTGTGCACATCACCATTAATGTCATTCAAGTATGAAATAGATGCATGGTGAGTATGCAAGTGGGGAACATGCTTATCATGGCCATCATCAAAATCTCCAAAAATTGAGAAAGCTATGGGGGCCATCTCATTATAACGCATAGAATCAACATTGTTGCAAGCAAAACCAGTGAAATAGAAAGCATTCATCTTATCGCAAGCAACGGGAGAAATTGAATGACTAGCATGACAAGGCAAGTCCGAAGCAATTGGAGGATACACACAAGATGCATAGCATGGCATGTTTATGGCAATGGTATCGCAATCAAACAATTACACATGATCAATATTATGCAAAGGCAAAGCATCACATGTGATGCAGCCCGTCCTACGACCGCTTCTACATCTACCCCCACAAGCTCCCCAAGTGGACCCATGACTCGCGCCCGAGCCAAACTCCTTCAAGCTAAGGTGAACTCGCTCCTCTCCATGTGTGACTTCAATACACCCTTGGATGGCTTGCTACTTCATACCCATACCTTGTGCATCATCAGGTACGAAGAGAAGAACCCGCAGGACGGAGGAGCACCCGAAGAAGAGACCAAATGCTCTCTGTCGCCAGTACTACGGACCTGGCGGCCAGTACTACCTAAGCGGTACTACATCAGCCAACGAAGGTCCCGAGCGACCCAAACGCTCTCTGTCACCAGTGCACTACCCCTGGATCCGTACTCGGGCTACTGATACCCCACCTACCGCCCAACAGAAGGCACCAAAAGAAGCCCCAGATCGACAAAGCGGTACTACCGGTCCAGAACCAGATACTACATGACCGGTACTACCGGTCCCAGTGGTACTACCGCTTGAGACAGACTTACGTGATATTTTTGACGCCTTGTAACCCTCTCCATATTTCGCTATTTATCCCCAAACTACCCTGTTTTTGTGGCTGGACTATATAGCCCCCACCATCCATTGTGAACCCTAGACTTGGATAATAATAGATATTAAGGAAACCCTTTGAGGACTTATATCTATTGGTCTCATGCTCCTACCAAGGAGCACGGATTATCCACCCACCTCTTGGATCTTGCTTAAGTGCGTTCAAGTTGTACATGGCCTTGGGTTCTCGGTGTCTCACCCCCAAGTCGTCAAGATCTCACCAAGCACCTCATCCCCCGTTGTTGGCGTGGAGAGCGAGCTTCGCCCAACACCGATCCTAGGGATTATGTTGGACCGGTTGCCACCGGCGTGAGGAGTAGGCGTGTATCGTGTTTTGGTGTGTGTGTGTGTTCGTGGTTTTCATCGCCTTCATCGATTTCATCCCCCGACCACCTCGTTCCCCTCGTTTCTCGTGGAATTCGTGAAATATCGGGTGAACCCCAGGGTTACCCCCTAACATATTGGTATCAAGAGCACGGTTGATCACGAATTCCCCCCCCCCCCAATTTTTCTTTTATCCACCTTAAAATCGAAAATCCCACCAAAAAGAGCCCCAATTTGCCTTCGGATCGATCTCTGGATTTGGTGCGTCTTTCGTGGTTTTGGTCCATAGATCTGTTGCTTTGGGAGTCGATCTATAGCCCCTGTTGTTCCTAGCCAGCCTTTCGGTCAGTTTTCCCACGGATCTGAGGTTTGTGTCAAGTGGATCTCGTTTTTGTTAGGTATTGTCACCAATGTACTACTCGCCCGTTCAAGCGGTACTACCGTCCGGTCTTGTTGGAGATATGCCCAAGAGGCAATAATAAAGTGGTTATTATCATATCTTCACACTTATGATAAATGTTTACATACCATGCTATAATTGTATTAACCGGAAACATTAATACTTGTGTGATTTGTAAACTAAAATAAGAGTCCCTAGTAAAGCCTCTTGTTAAACTAGCTTGTTGGTTAATATATGATCATGGTTTCCTGATCATGAACAAAGAGATGTTATTAACAACAGGATCATATCATTAGGAGAATGATGTGATGGACATACTCATATAGATAAGCGTAGCATAAAGATCAAGTCATTTCAATAGTTCAATTGCTATATGCTTTCTGATACATAGTAACCTAATTCCTTCGACCATGAGATCATGCATATCACCTTTACCGGATGGATGCTTTGATGACATCAAACACCACACCGTAATCGGGTGGCTATAAAGGTGGCATTAAGTGTTCGGAAAGTATTGGTTGAAACACATGGATTAAGAGTGGGATTTGTCCATCCTCATGAAGGATAGATATACTCTGGGCCCTCTGTGGAATGTCATCCAATTAGCTTGCAAGCATGTGACTTGGTCAAGGGATCACATATCACGGAACGAGAAAAGAGTACTTATCGATGTGAGGTTGAACTAGGTATGCAGAGATACCGACGATCATAACCTCGGATAAGTAACATATCGTGAGACAAAGGGAAATTGGTATCGTATGTAAGTGGTTCATTCGATCGTAAGTAATCGAGAAATATGTGGGAGCCATATGAATTTCCAGATTCCTCTATTGGTTATTGTTCGGAGAAGTGTCTCGATCATGTCGCATAATTCACGAACCGTGGGAGACACACTTAAGGATTCGACGTTGTTTGAGTAGTTATGGTATTATGAAAGAGACAATGTTGTTGAGTCTTGGATGGGATCCGGATATCACGAGGTGATCCGGAATGGTCCGGAGAATAAGATTCATATAAGGAAAGTCCGTTTGAGTTCGGGAATGATTAGTGTTTTCATCGGGAATGTTCTAAAAGGTTACGGATTGTGCGGCACTCCCTGTGGGGAGGGTACATGAGTGTGTCATTGAGTGATTGCATCATGTACTAAGTGTTCTTGCTGTTCCAAAACATGAAAGTCAAATTGGCAGTTTGAAAGTCAAACGGCTAAACAGAAACTGTGGGAACAGAACGTGGGAAACAAGCAAGAGGAGTTGGAACCAACCGGAGGAGGAGTTGGACTCCTCCAGCGCCCAGCCCTAGGCCGAGTTGGGGAGGACTCCTCCTCCTGGCGCCAAGACCCCCTCCCATAAAAGGAGGGGCAGGGCTCCTCCTAGTACACATAAGTTCCTATCTTCTACCTCCGGTTTAGAGCCGTTTTGGTTTAGAGCTTCTAATTGCTTTAGCCAGCGGTTTAGAGCCTTCTAATTGGTTTAGAGCCTTCTAATTGGTGTGTCTAATTACTAGACCACTAATAACCTCTCTCATAAGCTCCACCATACTCGCACCGGCTTAAGGCGAAGCCTGGATTTCCCTCTACTTAGGTACCACAGTTGTCTTCTTGGAATCGCGAGGAGAGTGCTACAACCTCCATCTTGGAACAAGGAGAGGAAGGTCTTCGTCAGTACCGAACGTGTGACCGATTGCGAAGCGCTGAAGGCAACGCCGGAAGGATCGCTCTGCGATCTTGAGATCGGAAGATGACTACATCACCCACGAGAATCTGCTCTCGTTAACCGCTTTGGAATCTTCGAGGGTATGTTATTCCATCGACTCGTTGCTACAATCTAGTAGATAGATCTTGGCTTGTTTGTTTGTATGCGATAGAAATTTTTGTTTTCCATGCTACGAACCCCTCAAGGGTATCGAGCCGTGTCTATATGTAGATCTGTTGCCTGAGTAGAACACAATGGTCATTGTGGGCATTGATGCTTTATTGTCGATTGCTTCTTGTGTACTTTGCATCTTGCGGTATGTTGGGATGAAGCGGCCGGGCTAACCTTACATGACATCGTTCATGAGACTTGCTCCACGCTTGACATGCAACTTGTATTGCATAAGTGGCTTTCGGTGCCTGTTTCTCCTAGCATAGTTGAGATCCAATTTACAACGGTGATTGACAATACTAGTATCAATGTTGTGGTTCTTGTTCGTAAGTTAGAACGACACTTATTGAAAGCCCCAAACCACGTAAAATATGCAAAGAAAGTAGAGGCGTCTAACTTTGTTTTGCAGGGTGTCTTGTGATGTGATATGGCCATGATTGTGATTATATATGATGTATGCAATGTTCCTTATTGTAAGTTGGCAACGGCAGGAGCCATATGGTTGTCTTTAATTTATGTTAAGACCCGTGTCTATTCAAAGTAGTTGTAATAGTTGAAGCGATTGGGCGACAACCATGGAGAAGCGTCATTGACCTTGATGCAATGCCGATGATGATGGAGATCATGTTCGTGCTTGAAGATGGAGATCGGAAGCACAAAGAAGAAAGGCCATATCATATCACATATTATGAATTGCATGTGATGTTAATCCTTTATGCATCTTGTATTGCTTAGTAGACGACGGTAGCATTATAAGATGATCCCTCATGCACATGAATTTCAAATCATAAAGTGTTCACCCTTAGTTAGCACCGTTGCTAAAGCTTGTTGTTTCGAAACACCACGTGATGATCGGGTGTGCTAGATTCTGCAAGTGTATACAACATGAGCAAGCCAGATTTGCTCATGCAGAAACTAAGGTTTGATCTTGACGAGCCTAGCATGTACAGACATGGCCTCAGGAACACGGATTACCGAAAGGTAGAGCATGAGTCATATAGTAGATATGATGAACATGTCGATTGTTCTCCATTGAAGCTATATCAACTCTCGTGATGATCGGATTTGATGTGGTGGATTTGGTTCGTGTGATCACTAAAACAATGTGAGGGATATTGTTTTGAGTGGGAGTTCACCTAGATTAATTTGATTATTAATTAGAACTCAATTTATCATAAACTAAATCAAAGTGAATTTGCATAGTTGTTGTAGTCATTGGCATCCGTTTACCACCTTGCGCTTAGTTATAATTGAGATGATAGAACTATAGAATTCTGGTTAGATACTTTACGAACTGGTATCGTATTGTTTTAAGTGTTAATCTAAAGTTTAAAAGTCCTATTGCAAACTTTCAGTAAGTTCCGGTTACTCCATGAAGTTTAATAATTGGTATTAAATCAAGAGTGACAATTCCAAGAGTTAGTATATGAGTATCATGTTTGTCTCCATGATTCTTGATATTCAAAGAATTCTCTTAATATCAAGGTTATCTAGGATCTGAAAGAGTTATTTCAGAAACCATGATGTGTGGAAGATATTGTGATATTTGAAACAAAGTTTTGGTTGCAACATGATAGAGTATAATATGGCAAAAGTCATGTTCTCATATTTGATGAGAATTTGCAAAAGGTTGGAGACACTTGTTGTCCTGATCCTCCAAAAGGTTTTGGATAGCAACATTATACTCATAATTCATCGTTATAAGCTAAAAGTAGCTTGATCATGGACGATTCCATGTTAAGGGTGAATATTTGATGTAGGTAAAATGTTTACTACACCAAGAGATTACTAAAGAAAGGAATTTGAAAGAACACCAAACATTTGATGATGGTGATCTACTTCAAAGTGCAAGTCCAAAGACATTGGTATTTAACTATACATGCTTTGGACTATATGTCATATGTATGAATCCAGTTGATGTTGATAGATTCTTTCAAAGAATAGGAAATCTTGAAAGAGAATCTCATAAATATATGGCATAAAGGAAAAGACTAGAATTGTTCAGTTTAAGTATATAGATGATATACATGTTATGGCTATATTCTTTGCTTATTAAACAATGTGGTTCTTAAGTATTTAATACTGAATTTGTTGGTATGAATCGTCATACGAAACAATGTAATTCATGAACTACAATGGCCTAAGTAACTAGCAATAGAATATGTGTTGATGTTCATCGAGAACAAATAAAGGGTTATTGTGTTGCTCGTTAAACATCAAAGCTTGCCTTCAAGATTTGTTTTATCAGGTATTATGAGAACAAAAGGGTTGTTCAAATAATTGCCGTAATCCATAAAAGATGGATGATTCACAAAATCTCGTTGGAGAAATCACGTCCATAAAACTAGTGCTAAAAATGTCGAAAGAAAAATTGATTGAAAGGTCACTTAGGAAGTGACATCGCTGTTTAAATTATATTGGAAAGAACACATGAAGAAACTCCATGTGGATGGAATTTTGGAGTCTTTTGATTTTTGATCACATGACACTTGTGAAACTTTCCTAGAGATAATTAAAACTTCGTTCATAGGCCAAGGAGCGAATGACTGCTTATTGGAAATTGTACATATTGTTGTACAAAGACCATCATGTGTAGTCAAAAGCGATGGATTTCAACTTCATATGCTTTCTCAGAATTTGAGTGAATATTTGAATATTTACTTAATAAGGATAAAGTATGAAACACTTGAAAAGTTCAAAGACTTTCAAGATGAAGTGCAAAATCATAGTAACAAGAATATAAATAGTTTATGATAAAGATCATAAAGGGAGATATTTGAATTACAGAGTTTAGCATAATACCTAAGATTTAAGGAATTGTTCCGTGGATTTGCATTTCCCGAAACACCATAAGGGTATGGGGCGTTCGAGGTATGTAATTAAACCTTGTTTGACATGGTAAGATCAAAGGTATAATTCATAAAAACTGCCATTATATTTTAAAGATTAAAAGCTTTAGAGATTACCATTTTTCCACTGAAAAGAGCTCCATCATAATCCGTTGAAATGACACCATATAAAGTTATGGTTTGGGATAAAACCCAAGTTGTCCTTTCTTAAACATTGGTATGCTATGCATAAGAAAGATGTGTGCAACCAAAGTCGGATGAACCTGTCTTTGTATGTTATTTTGAATAACTGTTAAGTAATCCTCCATAACATCGGAGACAAAAGTGTTTGTCACTTAAAACGTCAAGTTTCTTTGAGAAGGAATTTTTCGTGAAAAGTTAAGTAGGAGGACAATAGAATTTTGATAAGGTTAAAAGAACCTTAGCTATATGTGCAGAGTTGCGCAGCACCGAAAAGTGTTTCGGAGGCAGCAACAATGCTCATGGCTCACGTGCCTCAAAAGGTTGTGGTCACGGAGATCTAAGTTCCTATTGAAACAAGTAGATCGGGTAAACAATCAAATACCAAGATTTGAGGGTTGAATCATTATTTGAGAATAATGAACCGACTACATGCAAAGAAGCGATGATGGGCCCTGACTCCGTCAAATGGCTTGAAGCCATAAAATCCGTGATAGTTCCATACACGAGAAATCAAGTTTTGAACTTGAAGGACCCTCGAGAAAGGTGTAAGACCTTACAGTTGTGTTTGGATCTATAAAGAAATAGACATGGATGTTTCACATCTATGAAATAGTCGACATGTTGGGAAAGAGTTCACAACAATGTTCAAAGGTTGTATATGACAAGATTTGATCTTTCATAGCGATGTTTAGTCTAGACGGATTAATGTAGCAACCACTACATATAAATTTTGTTATATGGTAGTTGAATAAACAAAACAAGTTCTTCTAATAGAATTGTTGCCTAGGACGTGTGCATGACGCGGTCCAAAGGGTTTTGTTAAATTCAAGGGATGCTAAAAACATATGCAAACTTCAATGGTTGAAGTAAACGTAGCGGAGTTGGAATCTTCACTGTGATGAAACTGTTAAAGGAGTTTAAAAGTTCATCAGAGACAATGGAGATGCTTGCATTTGCAAGAAATTAAGTGGGAGCGCTAAGACATATTTCTAATACATTATGTGGAAGACATATTGTTGATTGGAAATAATGTATCTTTTATTAACACATATTAAGAATTTCATCTCGATGAAAGACTTAGGCAAAACCTAAATATTTGGCATCAATAGATGCTAATATGGTTGTGCCAGAAGTACATAGACGAGATATTTAATGAGTTCAATATAGAAACTACAAGAGAGGTTCTTGTCGCACAGAAAGGATTGAAAGAGTTCAAATGTTGATGATATATTCAAGTGTATAGACATTTGGTAAAGTGAAACGAATAATCAAGTATAGATTGATACTTGATGTATGAAATCACAAAGAATATTTATATCAATCATACTGTGATATGTACAAATCCAGATATGTCCTATGCTCTAAATGTTGTGAGCATATACCGTAATGATTAAATAAGATAATCATTGGACAATAGTAAGGATATTCTTATGATCTTTTGGAAGAACTAAGAGTATAATATTTGTAGAAGTGACAAATAGATGGTTAGTTCATTGTAAAAGTACTACATTGATACTAGCTTTGTCACAAAGTACAAATTAAGTTTATCTCAATCTAAACTAAGGGTGGCACAATATAATGGAAAGTGAGTTCCATAATGGATTTGGATGAATTCCAAAATTAAGACATTGTGACAGATACTACAACAAAAGGCTAAGTATATGACTGCTATTTTAGCAGCAAAAGAGGGCATTTGTGTCAAGTAGTTTGTTATCAAACTAGGTGTAGTTCACAGTGGGATAATACTATGAAGATATATTGTGCGACAATATTATCAACATATTTTAACCCCAAAGAGCTAAAGGTCACACCGAAAGACCAAATTTATACAAAGCCATCTCATTAGAGAATGAGTGATGCGTGAAGACGCAAAGACATGCAATTACACACGGACCTGGAAGTGTCAGATCCGGAGATCAGTTGACCACTAGCAATCGTGTACATACAACACCGTGAAGCCATATGTGTTGAATACACAAAGGTTTGAAACTAGATTATTGACTCTAGTGCAAGTGGGAGACTGTTGGAGATATGCCCAAGAGGCAATAATAAAGTGGTTATTATCATATCTTCACACTTATGATAAATGTTTACATACCATGCTATTATTGTATTAACCGGAAACATTAATACTTGTGTGATTTGTAAACTAAAATAAGAGTCCCTATTAAAGCCTCTTGTTAAACTAGCTTGTTGGTTAATATATGATCATGGTTTCCTGATCATGAACATAGAGATGTTATTAACAACAGGATCATATCATTAGGAGAATGATGTGATGGACATACTCCTATAGATAAGAGTAGCATAAAGATCAAGTCATTTCATTAGTTCAATTGCTATATGCTTTTTGATACATAGTAACCTAATTCCTTCGACCATGAGATCATGCATATCACCTTTACCGGATGGATGCTTTGATGTCATCAAACACCACACCGTAACTGGGTGGCTATAAAGGTGGCATTGAGTGTTCGGAAAGTATTGGTTGAAACACATGGATCAAGAGTGGGATTTGTCCATCCATATGACGGATAGATATACTCTGGGCCCTCTCGGTGGAATGTCATCCAATTAGCTTGCAAGCATGTGACTGGCTCACAAGGGATCACATATCACGGGAACGAGAAAAGAGTACTTATCGATGTGAAGTTGAACTAGGTATGCAGAGATACCGACGATCATAACCTCGGATAAGTAACATATCGTGAGACAAAGGGAAATTGGTATCGTATGTAAGTGGTTCATTCGATCGCAGTAATCGTAGAAATATGTTGGGAGCCATATGAATTTCCAGATTCCTCTATTGGTTATTGTTCGGAGAAGTGTCTCGATCATGTCCGCATAATTCACGAACCGTGAGACACACTTAAGGATTCGACGTTGTTTGAGTAGTTATGGTATTATGAGAAAGAGACCGAATGTTGTTCGAGTCTTGGATGGGATCCGGATATCACGAGGTGATCCTAATGGTCCGGAGAATAAGATTCATATAAGGAAAGTCCCGCTTTGAGTTCGGGAATGATTAGGTGTTTTCATGGAATGTTCTAGAAGGTTCCGATTGTCCAGACTCGGGGGAGGTACATGAGTGTGTCATTGAGTGATTGCATCATGTACTAAGTGTTCTTGCTGTTCCAAAACATGAAAGTCAAATTGGCGGTTTGAAAGTCAAACGGCTAAAACAGAAGCTGGGAAGCAGAAACTGGGAAACAAGCAAGAGGAGTTGGAACCAACCGGAGGAGGAGTTGGACTCCTCCAGTGGCCCCCCTAGGCCGAGTTGGGAGGGACTCCTCCCTCCTCGGCGCCAAGACCCCCTCCCATAAAAGGAGGGGGGCTCCTCCTAGTACACAAGTTCCTATCTTCTACCTCGGTTTAGAGCCGTTTTGGTTTAGAGCTTCTAATTGCTTTAGCCTCGGTTTAGAGCCTTCTAATTGGTTTAGAGCCTTCTAATTGGTGTGTCTAATTACTAGACCACTAATAACCTCTCTCATAAGCTCCACCATACTCGCACCGGCTTAAGGCGAAGCCTCATGATTTCCCTCTACTTCGTACCACAGTTTGCTGCGGAATCGCGAGGAGAGTGCTACAACCTCCGCCTTTGGAACAAGGAGAGGAAGGTCTTCGTCGAGTACAACGTGTGACCGATCGCTGAAGCGCTATTGGAGCAACGCCGGAAGGATCGTCTATGCGATCTTGAGATCGGAAAGAGTACGACTACATCACCCACGAGAATCTGCTCTCGTTAACCGCTTTGGAATCTTCGAGGGTATGTTATTCCATCGACTCGTTTCTACAATCTAGTAGATAGATCTTGGCTTGTTTGTTTGTATGCGATAGAATTTTTTTTTTCCATGCTACGAACCCCTACAACTACCGCCCGTAAAAAGCGGTACTACCGCCGTCCGGTACTACTGCCTGTACCAAGCGGTACTACCGCCAGTAACAGAAGGTTTTTCCTTCGTCTTGACGCCTCATTTTCATTCGTTGACTTTCCCCCTTTAGCTTGTTCGTGTTTCGCGTGTTTGTCGCCATCTTAACATAAGCTTCCGCATCAACGTCATCCCGCGCTCAACGACACCGCGACACTCGAACATCTTCCCCCCACCAACGGTTGCAAGTCGTCAACAATACCAAAGGTATAACTTGCACCACCTTGGTAGCCCCATATCGTCCTTTGTGTGTATCTATCCTATGAGAGCAACTCATTTTGTGTTTGTCTAAGCATTGTGCACTTGCCTTCGGAAAAGTGAGAGTGTGAGGCCAAATACAAAAGCTAACATAGTAGCATAGCAAGGGAGAAAAAGAAAAAGAAAAAGAAAAGAAAAAGAATCAAAAAAAAAGATAGAAAAGAAAGATACATAGTCTCCCAATACAAAGAGAATACCAAGCTTGTAAGCCAACAAGAGAGAAAAAAGAGCGCACCGAGGCAAGTGCACAAATCTATTGCTTACCCTCTTTTGGCAAACGAGTTGTGGTCTCTCCTTGTGTTGGCACGACAACCGAGCGTAGTCTTCGTTAGGACCTTTTGTGCTCATTTTCATAGTCGTGCTAACCCCGTTTTTCTCCACGTGTGTGTTTTCCGTGTTTTTGTAGATCGTATCCTTTTGCTTTTGATCTTTGGTTCTTTACCACGTAGGACAATAAACTTTTGCTTGGATCGTTTCGTCTGGTTTTCCACAACACTAACCTTCCACCAAAAGCCTTAGAGAGTTTCTTGCCATTTCACTTTGCACGCTTTTCGCTCATTTGTGTGGAAATTGGTTTGATATAATCTCCAAGGTGAGGTAAAAGGCTAACTCTCCACACCCTTTCTCTCCATATACAACCCTTCTTGGCTTTGCATTATGGACAGGCATGGAGAGCCATCCCAACCACCACCACCTCCAGGATGATAACCAATTCCTGACAAGATGGGACCATTGGAAGGTCCGAGGAGAATTCAACTATCGTTGTGAAGCTCTCGAGCGGCGCCAAGATGAACAATTTAGCGAGGCCCGTGTGGAATTCAAGAACATCGACAACCGCTTCGAAGAAGTCCGTGGCCAAATGCATGCCATGCAACACAACCTCGGTCATCAAAATGAAGCTCTTGGTCGTGCACTCGCCTCAACGGATGAGAAGCTTCAACACATCATTGATGGACTCGCAAGGACACGCTCGCGCGAATCAAGCTCATCTCGGCACTCCTCAAGTGAATCAAGTGCACCTCGCCGTCACGCTTCAAGGCACCGAGATGGATCCGTTCTTCACTCCATGAGCTCTTCGCAAGCGGTACCATCTCCGCGTCATGCCGCGTCAACGCTATGATGGTGACCTCTCCCAAGACCCCCAAGGCGCCGGTTAACCGCCACAACCAAGGGCACTTGTGATTCAACAAGAGCAACCTCGCATGGACCACCAAGGCCATCGACGTCGACATGTCCCTTCAACAACGAGTGACGCTTCCGAAGAGGACGAACAAGGTCACCGTCGACAAGAAGAACTCGAAGACCCTCCAAGGCGTCATCATCGACATGACCGCCCACGTCGGCACCATGATGGTCATGATGACCCTCCCATACACCAAGAAGAAGAGCAGCCCATTGCACGCGCGGCTCGACGTCCTCCTCGCCACATGGCGCAAGCTAATGCTACTCGGCATCAACCACGACAAGAACAAGAGCAAGCTCCCCAAGCTCGTCGTGAGGACCATCAACCTCCTCCTCGTCCTCAACCGCGACAACAAAACGAGCAAGCTCCCCAAGCTCGTCGTCAACAACAAGTTCCACCACCAAACGCGGCACCTCAACAACCGCAAGAGCAACGCAACAATCACCAAGCAAGACATGAGAGCTCGGATGATGATGATGACCGCCCAAATCATGGCAACCGACGCAACAGGAACCGCGATGGAGAAGAAACTTTCGGCAAGCTCAAATTCACCATGCCCAAGTTCATCGGTTCAAATGAGCCCGAGGAATATCTCTCTTGGGAACTCAAGGTCGACAAGATCTTCCGCATGCACAACTATAGCAATGAGAAGATGATGGCCATGGCATCCCTCGAGTTTGATGAGTATGCCAACCTTTGGTGGGAACAAGTCCAACTCGCTCACGAAGCAAAAGAAGAGCCTCCAATTGCAACTTGGCAAGACATGAAGGCTCATATGAGATCCCGCTTTGTTCCTTCGCACTACACGCGTGACCTCTTCAACAAGCTTCAAACGCTTAGTCAAGGGACAAAGACCGTGGAAGAGTACTTCAAACAAATGGAGCTCAACATGATCCGTGCCAACATCGAAGAGCGAGATGAACAAACAATGGCACGCTTCCTCAATGGCTTGAACCATCCCATCAAGCGTATCACCGAGTTCCAAAAGTACAACAACATGGTTGAGCTTGTGCACATCGCATCCAAGGCCGAGCGCCAAGTGCAAGAGGACATCAAGTACAACAAACCAAAGACGTACTTCACCTTCAAGCAAGCGTCAACCACTACTCCAACAACTCCAAGTGGAATCTCCTCAAGTACAACCAAGCTTCCCTTCAAGCCAACTCTCCCTCAAGGAAAACAGCCCCCAAGTGGCAAACACACAAGGGATGATCAACCTTTCATCGGTGAATGCTACAAGTGTGGAGTCAAAGGGCACAAATCGAATGCATGTGGAAACAAGAAAGTTTTGTTCATCCATGACAACGGCGATGAAGAATACTTGAGTGAAGAAGAGTTTGATGCAAGGGTCAAGGAAGCCATGGCAAGGCAACATTTGGAAGAGGACCAAGAACTTCTTGTGTGTGAGCATGACGCAAGTCCATCGCTTGTGGTCACAAGGGTCTTGACTACCCAAGCCAATGAAAATGAAGACCAACGCTCGAACATCTTCCAAACCCGTGCCGGCATCAATGGGAAGTCCATCAAAGTTGTCATCGATGGAGGGAGTTGCCACAACCTTGCAAGTACGGAATTGTGTGAGAAACTCAACCTCACCCTACTCCCGCAAAAACACCCCTACCATATCCAATGGCTAAGTGACCAAGGATCCGTCAAGATCAAGCACACCGTCTCGGTGACGTTCTCCATTGGGCACTACAAGGACACGGTCGAGTGTGACGTGGTCCCAATGACGGTTTGCCATATGTTGCTCGGAAGGTCAGGCAATATGACAAGCGTGCTTTGCATAATGGTCACTCAAACACTTACACCTTCAAATGGTTTGATAAAACTTGTGTGTTGCAACCAATGACTCCTAGCCAAATAATTGCGGTCAATGCAAAGGCTTTAGCGAGGCGCACATAAAAACACCTTGTGAGAAGAGTGGTGAGCGAGAGAACCACGCCATAGTGAGTGAGAGCTACAAGCCAAACTCGAGTGGAAAAACTAAGAGTGTTTTTCTTGCCACCAAAAGTGAGATGAGAGAAGTGCGAACAACCCATCCATCTTGCACTATGTCCTTGTATGCAAGGGACTAGCAAGGACTAACGACTTGACAAATGTTCCTCCTTCTTTGATGGCTGTTTTGCAGGAATTCCAAGATGTTTTTCCCGAAGAGCTTCCTCATGGCATTCCTCCTCTTCGTGGAATAGAACACCGCATCGACCTCATACCCGGCGCATTACTCCCAAACCGCAGCGTATCGCCTGAACCGGAAGACGAAGGAGATCGAGCGTCAAATCAACCAACTCGACTCCAAAGGTTTGATCCAAGTAAGCACTAGCCCAAGCGCGGTCCCCGTGATCCTAGTCCCAAAAACGGATGATACGTTGCGGTTATGCATGGACTGCCGTCCAATCAATGATATCACCGTGCGTTATCGACATCCTATACCGCGTCTTGACGACATGCTTGACGAGTTATGTGGAGCCACTATATTTTCCAAAATTGATCTTCATAGTGGTTACCATCAAATTCGCATGGCTGAAGGTGATGAGTAGAAAACCGCCTTCAAGACCAAGCTTGGTCTATATGAATGGTTGGTTATGCCCTTTGGCTTATCCAATGCCCCATCTACCTTCATGCGCCTCATGAACCATATTTTGCGATCTCTCATTGGAAAGAGTGTAGTTGTTTACTTTGATGACATCCTTGTCTATAGCAAGTCACTAGAGGAGCATGTTACTCATGTTAAGGAGGTCCTTCAAATCCTTCGTCATGAAAAGCTTTATGCTAATCTCCCAAAGTGCACTTTTGCAAAAGACAAGCTGATTTTCCTTGGTTTTGTTGTGTCTTCTAATGGCATAGAAGTGGATGTATCAAAAGTCAAGGACATACGAGATTGGCCCATCCCAACAAATGTTAGTGAACTTCGTAGTTTTCATGGGTTGGCTGGCTTTTACCGTCGCTTTGTGAAAGATTTTTCTACAATTGCTTGCCCCCTCAACGAGTTGACCAAGAAAAATGTCACGTTCGTTTGGGGAAAAGCACAACAAAAGGCTTTTGATGAGCTCAAAAAGAGGCTCACTGAAGCACCACTTCTTGCATTGCCGGATTTCACAAAAACATTTGAGATTGAATGTGACGCTAGTGGTATTGGCATTGGGGGCGTCCTTATGCAAAATGGGCGTCCTATTGCTTACCATAGTGAGAAACTTGATGGTGCACGCCTCAATTATCCCATTTATGACAAAGAACTTTTTGCCTTGGTTCGAGTTCTTCAAGTGTGGCAACACTATCTTTGGCCCAAAGAATTTATCATCCATTCCGACCATGAGTCGTTGAAGTATCTTAAGGGCCAAGCCAACTTGAGTAAAAGACACGCAAAATGGGTTGAGTTTATGGAGTCTTTTCCTTACATTGTCAAATACAAGAAGGGCAAAGAAAATGTGGTAGTGGATGCCTTGTCTCGCAAACACACAAGCCTTCTTACACGACTCGAAGTCAATGTCTTGGGTCTTGATGACATCAAATCTTTATGCAGCGTCAGACCCTTTCTTTGGACCAATATTTGCACAATGTTCGTAGACAAAGGGATTGATGATTTCTATTTGCATAAGGGTTTTCTTTTCAAACAAAACAAGCTTTGCATTCCGAAATCGTCTCTCCAAATTTTGCTTCTTCAAGAGTCCCATGGTGGAGGCCTTATGGGCCACTTTGGCCGTGACAAGACATACGACATGCTCTCCACTCACTACTTTTGGCCAAAGATAAAGCGCGACGTGGAGCGCCACGTCCAACGATGCACTACATGTATCCAAGCTAAGTCTAAGTCCAACCCTTTTGGTCTTTATATGCCATTGCCTATTCCTCATGCACCTTGGTCGGACATTAGCATGGACTTTGTGTTAGGCTTGCCTAGATCTAAGCATGGTCATGATTCCATTTTTGTAGTAGTGGATCGTTTTTCCAAAATGGCACATTTCATTCCGTGCCATAAGAACGATGATGCTTCACATGTAGCAAATTTGTTTTTTAGGGAAATAATTCGGCTACACGGTGTGCCAAGGACAATCGTCTCCGACCGCGACGTAAAATTCATGGGATACTTCTGGAAGACACTCATGGCCAAGCTCGGCATCAAGCTCCTCTTCTCGTCCGCCTCGCATCCTCAAACCGATGGATAAACCGAGGTCGTCAATCGAAGTCTTGGCACACTCCTCCGGGTGTTGATAAAGAAGAACCTTAAAGACTAGGAGGAATGCATTCCACACGCCGAGTTCGCCTACAACCGCGCCAAGCACGCCACCACCATGAGGAGCCCGTTCATGATCGTCTCTGACGAGCCTCTCACCGCTCGATATCCTTCCGCCCCACTTCATGAACGTGCCAATATGGACGATGCCAAGCGCCCACACAATGAAGAAACTCCATGATGACACACGAGCTACTATCGAGCAACAAGTCCTTCCAAGCATCAAGGCTAAACAAGAATAAGAAAGAGATAATCTTCCAAGAGGCGACCTTGTGTGGATACACTTAAGTAAAGACCGCTTCCCCAAGGAACGCGACTCCAAGCTAAAGCCTAGAGGAGATGGACCATTCAAAGTGCTCAAGAATCAACAACAACGCTTATGTCATCGATATCCCAACTTCCAAGTATCTTGTGAGCTCGACATTAAATGTCAAGGACCTCTCACCCTACCATGGAGAAGAGGAAGCCGAAGCGGTTGAAGAGTCGAGGGCGACTCTTTCCCAAGGGGAGCTGATGCAGCCTCGACCGCTTCTACATCTACCCCCACAAGCTCCCAAGTGGACCCATGACTACCCCGAGCCAAACTCCTTCAAGCTAAAGTGAACTCGCTCCTCTCCATGTGTGACTTCAATACACCCTTGGATGGCTTGCTACTTCATACCCATACCTTGTGCATCATCAGTACGAAGAGAAGAACCCGCAGGATGAGGAGCACCAAGAAGAGACCAACGCTCTATCGCCAGTAGTACTACGGACCTGGCCGGTACTACATGGCGGTACTATCACCAATGCTACCGCCAACGACAGAAGGCCCCGAGCTGCCAAATGCTCTCACATCAGGCGGTACTATCCCGTCTTGATCGGTACTACGGTCCCCTACTGCTACCGCCCCCAACAGAAGACCCAGCGAAGTCCCAGGACGACAAGCGGTACTACCGCCGGAACCGGTACTACCGCATGACCCATTACTACTGGTCCCTTGAGCAGTACTACCGCTAGAGACAGAGACTTGTAACCCTCTCCATATTTCACTATTTATCCCCAAACTACCCCTGTTTTTGTGGCTGGACTATATATAGCCCCCCACCATCCATTGTGAACCCTAGACTTGGATAATAATAGATATTAAGGAAACCCTTTGAGGACTTATATCTATTGGTCTCATGCTCCTACCAAGGAGCACCGGATTATCCACCCCCCTCTTGGATCTTGCTTAAGTGCGTTCAAGTTGTACATGGCCTTGGGTTCTCGGTGTCTCGCCCCCAAGTCATCAAGATCTCACCAAGCACCTCATCCCCCGTTGTTGGCGTGGAGAGCGAGCTTCGCCCAACACCGATCCTAGAGATTATGTTGGACCGGCTGCCACCGGGGTGAGGAGTAGGCGTGTATCGTGTTTTGGTGTGTGTGTGTTCGTGGTTTTCATCGCTTTCCTCGATTTCATCCCCCGACCACCTCCCTCCCCTCGTCTCTCGTGGGATTCGTGAAAGATCGGGCCAACCCCAGGGTTACCCCATAACATTGCCGATGGTTGGTGTAGGTGGCGCACTTGGTCATCCACATGACGCTCGCGACGATGACCCTTGTCCTTGGCACTCTTGTTGGTGAGTTGTTGTAATGAGTGCAAAGCATCGTTAATCTTGGCGACCCTGCTCATTGTTTTATCGAAGTCGTTGTCCATCTCCTTCTTGAAGTTGTGGAGGTCGCTCTCGAACTTGTCCATTTCATGGTGGACCTTGGCGCACTCGAGGTGTAGGCTCCGTCTTGGCCGGTGCGACTTGAGGAGCTTGTCGGTGTCGTTCTTGAAGTCGCCCATGCTTGGGGAGTCGTTGTTGTTGTAGCACTCCATGTCACCCAAGCATGTGGAGCCATTGTTGGTGTAGTGCTCCATCATGTTATGCATGCTTGTGGAGACATAGGCATGGTGGCTCATCGTGGATTCTTCATAGAAATCATCCTCGGTCCCGGAGTCCCTAGACATGCTTCACAAGACCAAGTGGTGTATATGGAAGTGGTAGTGGGAGTTAGGGATACAACGTCAAACCTTAATTTACCTTGGAAGATCGTATCGTGCAAGTGGTCACACTTGAGAGCAATAAACCAAGCAAAGTGAAGTTCACGTGGAACACCAAAACCAACTACCAACAAAAAAACAAACACACACAAGGCCTATGGTGGATAGGTATGGAAAGTGGCATGTCAAGAACCAATCTGAAATCAATATGTTGTAATGACAAGTAAAGAACCGCAATGATCACAAAGCAAAACAAGTCAATCCACAAGATATGAAATATATACAAGGAAGCACACACGGTGGGATAAATGGGACTTGTGCGGCGGGTAAAGTGAGCTAAGAACCAAATTATTACCTAGCGAAAACTAGAAGCTCGTGTCACACAAGTACAAGGAGAGACGCTAGTTTGATTGCACAAAATTGGTGGGCTACAAGATATGCACAAAAAGTACCACCTATATGATGTTCATCGAGCTTGCGCTTCCTATTCTATGAGGCACATGTGTATCTCTTTCTTTATTCTTTTCTTTTTTATATTTTTTTCTTTTTGTATCACTCTTTTTATTTTTATTTCTTTTTTCACTTGCCTCTTCCTTGTGCCAACAACTATACAAGATAACTATATGAGATAGCGCTCAAACGTTTGCTCGGAATTCTACAAGGTATCAAATGTGCATAGCCCAAGCAATCATAAGAGGAACTAGTCTCAATAGGTGTTTGTTGCTCGCAAAGATAGTGGGTTCACAAAGGAATGCAAGTGGGGGGAAGTCGCGGAATGTTTATACCTTTCGTCGACGATCTTCACCCTATATTGTTGGATTCCGCCTTGCTCATGGAATTTGGATGGAGTAGATAGCATGAACAACGTGGATGATGATGTAGAGCTCCTTCTCCTCTTTGAAACGAGCTAAGGAACACCAAAATCCGAGTTCGAATGCAAAAGTTACGCTCAAAACGGTGAGAGGCTGAAATCTGGGAATCTGTTTTTTCTTTCTGTACTGGGCGGTAGTACCGGATTTTGGGAGCGGTAGTACCGGTGAGCGGTAGTAACGGATATTTTGAGCGGTAGTACCACTGGAGACAGAGACGCCCAGATCTGACGTGTTTTCGCCATTTTGGGGCGATTTGGGCGGAAAATCTTCAAGAAAAACACCAAATCGACGGGGGAAATCAAGGAATTAGGCTATGGGAACGCAAAGGAAGGTAGATCAACAAGTTTAGCAAGTAATCCACGGATCAAAACCTACCAAAACGCACTCAAATCACAAATCGATCCAAAACACGAATTGGGGCTATTTTTGGTGGAATTTTCGAATTTATGGGGAAAGGACCAAATCGATGAGAAATCCGTGGCAACAAAAAGCTGTTGATACCAGATGATGGAGGGGTTAAACTCTTGGGTGGCCCGATCTTCACGGATCTCGTGGTCAAATCGATGGGAAAGCGAGGGGAAAGGGAGAAGGTAGCGGAAGCGAACACACACCTCGCGAAGAACACGATGAACACACGCAAAACTCACACGATACAAGGCCGATTGCTCCCGAACGGCGGCCACCGCTCCGATAGAATCCTCGCAAGGAAAGATCGGTGAACGTGCTCCCTCAAATCCACATCGGAGAGGGAAGAACACCTTGGGGAGGGTCTTGACAACTTGGAGACGAGACATCGAATTCCAAGGCCTTGTTCAACGATGGATGCGTGATGCAAAGTCCAATCGAGGTTGGTGACGATAGTCGGTCCCCTTGGGTAAGGGGATGAGGCAAAACTAGAGATTCCACACAAGGGGGTTGTCTTTAGTCTATCATCTATGCCTAAGGGATACATGAGGGGTGGGGGCTCTATTTATAGGCCAACCACATAAACAGGGGTAGTTTAGGGATAAAACTAGGGTTTGGACGAGTTAGAGGTACATGGGCGAAGGCCCAACAGTCTTGTATAGCACACATGACCGGGTAATCTTGGACTTGGGTCAGTAGTACCGACCAGTAGTACCGGTCAGATCCATAAGTACCGCTTGCGATCCCGGGACTTCACATGGCGTTATCATATGGGCGGTAGTAGTGGTAGTAGTACCGCTGGCCGGTAGTACCACTGGTCAGTGATCCGGTACCGCCTGAGAGAGAGCATTTGGCGATCTTCTTCGCCTCCTCTTCCAAGCCTCCGTCTTGTCGGGCTTGATGCTCCGGGCTTCCTCCCTTGCCTCCGTACTTGTCAATGTGAACCTATCATGCATATGTGACGGAGTATGAAGTAGCATACCATTCAATAGGGTAGGAAGGGGGCTCGCATAGAGGAACGGATTCACCTTTGGAGTCCATGACGACTTGGCGTAAGTTGGAGACCAAGATGTGGTAACGACCGTAGGTCGGGCTACATCATTTTCCTTGAGGAAGTGTTGGCTTGAAGGGAAGCTTGGTGGTATTTGAGGAGCTTCCACTTGGTGTTGTCGGAGTAGTGGTTGGGGCTTGCTTGTATGTGAAGTATGTCTTTGGCTTGTTGTACTTGATGTCCTCTTGCACTTGGCGCTCATCCTTTGATGCGATGTGCACAAGCTCAACCATGTTGTTATACTTTTGGAACTCGGTGATGCGCTTGATTGGATGGTTCAAGCCATTGAGGAAACGTGCCATTGTTTTTTCATCCCGCTCTTCAATGTTGGCACGGATCATGTTGAGCTCCATTTGCTTGAAGTACTCTTCCACGGTCTTTGTCCCTTGACTAAGCGTTTGAAGCTTGTTGAAAAGGTCACGCGTGTAGTGCGAAGGAACAAAGCGGGATCTCATATGAGCCTTCATATCTTGCCAAGTTGATATTGGGGGCTCTTCTTTTGATTCACGAGCTAGTTGGACTTGTTCCCACCAAAGGTTGGCATATTCATCAAACTCGAGGGATGCCATGGCCATCATCTTCTCATTGCTAAAGTTGTGCATGCGAAAGATCTTGTCAACCTTGAGTTTTGATGAGAGGTATTCTTCGGGATCATTGGAACCGGTGAACTTGGGCATGGTGAACTTGAGCTTGCCGAAAGTTTCTTCCTCATTGCGGTTCCGATTGCGACGGTTGCCATGATTGTGGCGGCCATCTTCATCATCCGAGCTCTCATGTCTTGCTTGTTGATGGTGGCGTTGCTCTTGCGGTTGTTGAGGTGCCGCGTTTGGTGGTGGAACTTGGTTTGGACGACGAGCTTGGGGAGCTTGCTCGTGTTGTTGGCGCGGTTGAGGACGAGGAGGAGGTTGTTGGTCCTCACGACGAGCTTGGGGAGCTTGCTCTTGTTCTTGTCGTGGTTGATGCCGAGGAGCATTATCTTGCGCCATGTGGCGAGGAGGACGTCGAGCCGCATGCGCCATGGGCTGCTCTCTTTCTTCTTGATGTGGAGGAGGCTCGTCATGATGAGCATGTTGTCGACGTTGACGTTCATGTCGATGAGGACGCCTTGATGGATCTTCGAGTGCTTCACGCTGACGGCGATCTTGTTCTTCCACTTCAGATGCTTCACTTGTTGTTGAAAGAACATGTCGATGGCGATGGGCTTGGTGGTCCATGTGAGGTTGTACTTTTTGAAGCACAAGTGCCCTTTGTTGTGGCCGGTCCGCTTCACGTCTTGGAGGTCTTGCGGAGAGGTCACCATCATAGCTTGACGTTGCGGCGTGTCGCGGAGATGGTACTGCTTGAGAAGAGCTCATGGATTGAAGGACGGGTCCATCTCGGTGCCTTGAAGCGTGATGGCGAGGTGCACTTGATTCACTTGAGGAGTGCCGTGATGATCTTGAGTCTTGCGAGCGTGGCCTTCCTAACCCATCAATGAGGCGTTGAAGCTTCTCATCCGTTGAGGCGAGGGCACGACCAAGAGCTTCATTTTGATGATCGAGGTTGTGCTGCATGGCATGCATTTGGCCTCGGACTTCTTCGAAGCGGTTGTCGATGTTCTTGAACTCCACTCGGGCTTCGCTAAATTGTTCATCTTGCGCCGCTCAAGGGCTTCACAACGGTAGTTGAATTCTCCTCGTATCTTCCAATGTTCCCATCTTGTCATGTATTGAGTGTCGTCCTCTGGAGGTGGTGGTGGTTGGGACGGCTCGCCATTCCTGTCCATGATGCCAAGCCGACAAGGGTTGTATATGGAGAAAAAGGGTGCGTAGAGTTAGCCTGTTACCTCACCTTGGAGATTATATCAACCCAATTGCCACACAAAGGAGCGGACAGCGTGCAAAATGAAATGGCAAAGAAACTCGCACACAAATAAGCTACAACTCTCAAAAGCTTTTGGTGGATGGGTAGGATTGTGGGAAAGCCAAAGAACCAACCGAACGCAAAGGATAGTCAAAAGTGGAGAATATCCAACAAACTCAAGTCAAAAGGAAATTATCAACTCAAAAGGTGACGAGAACCTACGACTACACACACGCGTGGAGAAAAATGGGGTTAGCACGACTATGAAAGTGAGCACGAAATGGCCTAACGAAGACTACGCTCGGTTGTCGTGCTAACTCAAGGAGAGACCACAACTCGTTTGCCAAAAGAGGGTAAGCAACGGATTTGTGCACTTGCCTTGGCGCGCTTCTTCCTCTCTCTTTTACTTACAAGCTTGGTGATCTCTTTGTATTGGGAGACTATGTATCTTTCTATTTTTTTTTGATTCTTTTTCTTTTTCTCCCTTGCTATGCTACTATGTTAACTTTTGTATTTGCCCTCACACTCACATTTTCCAATGGCAAGTGCACAATGCTTAGACAAACACAAAATGAGTTGCTCTCATAGGATAGGTACACACAAAAGAAGATATGGCTACAAGGGTTGACACAAGTTATATTAGTTGATGATGATGATCTTGTGTCGATGGAGCAGGGAAGAGTTTGGGGTCCGTGGTGTCGAAGAGCGCGGCGATGTTGCGGAAGCTATCTGATAGTTGGTGACACGCACACGGAACATGATGTGGACATCCCTTCTATTGATACAACCATTGTACCTACAGCTACACACATACAAAGACCCATCACAAGATCTCGTGCCAAACAACTTAACTATCACGTACTTTCGTTTCTTGGAACTATTCCTCACATACATGAGAATATGATGCTGCCTAAATCAGATGTAGTTCTTACTCTTAGGAATGATGGACCAAGTATGGATGAGAGGGACAAGCATTGGAGCATGGCCATGCATGGAGATGGCAGCAAGCATGTGATGATCCAAGAGAAGGCCACAGATGGATATTTCAGAACTTTGAGGCCACCATAATAAAGAAAGAAGGCTTGGACGAAATATTCAAGATTAATACTTCACGAATTCGTCCATATCTTAATATGGTGTTGCGACACCTTTATTTTGGGCCAGGCCCATGTAATTTTCGCAGAGACCTCTTGTACTTCGCACCTATACAGGATCCCACCTTTTCAATAAAGCTTTCCTCTTAATACGCAATATCTTGATTGCAATATTGGTTCTTACTTGTTCTTGATTTCAGGTAGGAATTAAGACCCTCGCTGGTCAGCCTGATCGTGTTCCCGCAGGATCGGTAACCTCCAGGAGATTGGCCTAGCGATTGCATTGGCGCTCGTGCTCGCACATGTAGTCGGATCGTCAAGCCCAAACTCCACCAAATCGATTATCATCATCTCATCGAAAGATTGGACACCTTTGCCCTATCAAGCGGTATCAGATTTCAGGTTGCTCGGTGAGATTTTACTGTTTTCGTAGATTAGATCTGTTTTTACCTATAACCCACGAATAAGCAAAAAACACAGTTAGAGTTTAGATCCATCCCATAACCAACCTATGACTCGCTTTATCTTTTCAGTTTTTGCATTGTTGAATTTGTGTCTACATCGTCGCGTCGAGTTGCTGGTCTTAGTGTCTCGTCCCTTAGAGTTTCGTGTTCTGATCATAGTAGTCACCGCCACACTCGCCGATCACCGCCACCATATTTTGCCACCATATTCCGCCGCCATACACCCAGCCACCATAAACCCTAATACTCCGCCACCGCCTTCCTACCGCGACACAGAATCCGATCAGTTTTCCTGCCGCGACACGAGTCCGAGTTGAGTTATTATTTCCTAGTTATTTCTTTTGGCTTTCCTTCTTTGTTGTTTCTGTGTTAAGCTAAAGTCCGTGTCGAGCTCCGAGTTCGGTCGTAAGTCCAGAAGGAGAGCAAAAAAAAAATTCCGCCACCATATTCCAGAAGGAGAGCAAAAAAAAGTCTGGAACCGCCTCCGAAAAAATTTTCTGGCTATACTAGTTTTTGGATCTATGGATCACTTTTGGCGCCGGCGCGCTTTCTGGAGAAAAATAAAAAATTTCGATATTTTTTTTGCGGCTAACCTATTTTTAGACCCCGTAGATCAGTTCTAGACACTCGCCATCATAGTGATTTTCCACCTCTTGGTTCACTTTTCAGGGTGCCATATCATCATACATTGCTTGTTGTGTCGTGTCGTGACATCGTTGGTGATCTAGGCTCGCGTCTCTAGTACGGTCTAGCCTAGGACCAGCACAGTACCGTCGTTGAGCATTGTTTCATCTTTTGCATTGCTGTTTTGATAATTGCTAACCCCTTTGCTAAGCCTTCCCATAGCTCCATAGATATCCTCCACGTGCGGTGTCTCGACTCACGGTAATCGCTCGGTTCAATCTCTGGACCCACTGATCCTCGTGGTTACACATCGCCTTTTCCTGCTGTTTGGTAAGAACTTGTAAAAGCTTCGTATATTGCTGAACGGATTACGCATGCCTTCCACCATATTTCCGTAGTATATACCTGTGATTTTTAAGGACTAAACATGACAGATACTTCGCGGAACCCTGCCACAATGACGAACGAAGAACTACATGCCCACTTCTCCGCGCTCTTGGTCAGTCGTGCTGAAGACGTGGATACACGCCTAGGGGATTTTGACACCAAGCTCACCAACGCCGTGGACAAGATCGATGGACTCAAGAAATCCTTCAACGCCAAGCTTGACGTTTGGTTCAAGGAGCTTTTGAACAGATTGCCGCACCGCATCAACACCACACATGGCGCGCGGCGCATTCCGATCACGCCTGGTCGGTGCTGGTTCGCTGCCGCCGTGTGGCTACCAGAGTGGACGCACCTCGGACTTCCTCATGGCCGCTGCGACATTGGGGACAGACGGGTACTACTACGACCCGACGACGCGATCTGTTTGACGAGGAGGTTGAACAACCTCCAATTACTGCTGGCCGTCCCCGACATTACTACCGCAACGCTCGACCACCGGTACGTTATGATGATCATGTTGCAAAGCTTAAATTAAATATTCCATCTTTTGAGGGTAAATATAATCCTGATGCATATCTTACATGGGAGATGGAAGTAGAACAACGTTTTGCATGTTTAAAATATCCAGAGAATATGCGTGTTAGTGCTTCTACATGTGAATTTATTAAATTTGCTTCCCTTTGGTGGTCTGAGTATTGTCGTTTAAATCCTACTACTATTCCTAGTACTTGGACTACTTTAAAAACTGCTATGCGTGTTCGTTTTGTACCTCCCACTCATCAACGTGATTTACTAAAGAATCTGACACGTTTAGAGCAAGGGAAATTTTTTGTAGAAGAGTATTATCAGGAATTGCAAACGGGGATGGTTTGGTGTGGTCTTGTTGAATCTACTGAACAAATGCTTGCACGTTTCTTTGGTGGATTAAACAAGGATATTCAACACATATTAGATTATAAGGAATATAATTCTATCACTTGTTTATTTCATCTTGCTTGCAAAGCTGAACATGAAGTGTAGGATCGCCAAACACCATGGAGGAGGACTAATAATTCTGCAGTTCGCACATCCACTTGGACATCCCGACAATCCGCGCCTTCTTCTCGTGATTCGCCACCAGCTACTACCACGTCCAAGGCCACCACAAGATTTCCAGCTGCTCCTCCACCGTCATCCAATGCTCCTGCTCGTAGTGCATCTTCTATGGCCTCCACGGGTAAAACAAAGGATATACAATGCCGCAAGTGGTGGGGTTTTGGTCATATTGAGAGACAGTGCACAACACAACGTGTTATGATGGTGCATGATGATGGTCAATACGATTCAGCGAGTGACTTTGATGAAGATACATTAGCCCTTATTTCTGCTCGAGATGGAGACAATTGTGATGATGATGAAGAGATAGAGGTAATGGGAGCTGAAGCTGTTGATCAATACAGGAGCTTAATTACACAACGTGTGTTGAGTGTACAATTGAGCAAATCTGAACAAGATCAACGCCACAACCTGTTCCAAACACGTGGTGTTGTCAAGGAAAGAGCTATACAGATCATCATTGATGGAGGGAGTTGTAATAATCTGGCTAGTGTTGACATGGTAGAGAAGCTTGCACTTCCAACAAGACAACACACACATTCATATTACATCCAATGGTTTGAGAGTTCTCGCAAGATCAAGCTAACAAGAACGGTACGCGTGCATTTTACTATTGGTAGATATTCTGATTTTGTTGATTGTGATGTTGTACCTATGCAAGCTTGTTCTTTGTTACTTGGTAGACCATGGAAATTTGATAGAGAATCTGTTCATAATGGCAAAACTAATCACTATTCTCTTATGCATGATGGAAAGAAAATTGGACTAAAACATATGACTCCCGAACAGATTTTAAAAGATGATCTTGCTAGAGCTAGTAGAGCTAAAACTGAAGAGAAAAATAAAAGTGAGAATCAGATTGTTGCTGCAGATTTTGTACCACCAAAGAACACAAAATCTGATTCTAAACATTGTACTGAAATTCGTTTGAAGAGTCCATGTATGCTTGCAAATAAAATTGATATTGCTGAACTAGATGTAAACAATACTCAATGTTATGCAATTGTCTGCAAAGAGGTTTTGTTTTCATTTGATGATATGCCTCCTTCTTTGCCACCCGCTATTGCTAACCATTTGCAGGAATATGAGGACGTCTTCCCCGTTGAGCTGCCACCAGGACTACCTCCTATTAGAGGAATTGAGCACCAAATTGATCTAATTCCTGGTGCTACGTTGCCCAACCGCGCGCCATATAGAACCAATCCAGAGGAGACAAAGGAGATACAACGCCAAATTCAGGAACTACTCGACAGAGATCATATTCGTGAGTACCTTAGCCCCTGTGTTGTTCCTATTATTTTGGTACCTAAGAAAGATGGTTCTTCGCGCATGTGTACTGATTGTAGAGCTATCAATAATATTACTATTCGATATCGTCATCCTATTCCACGTTTGGATGACATGCTTGATGAATTGAGTGACTCTACCATGTTTTCTAAAGTTGATTTGCGTAGTGGTTACCACCATATTCGTATGAAATTGGGAGATGAATAGAAAACAACATTTAAAACTAAGTTCGGTTTATATGAGTGGTTAGTGATGTCGTTTGGTTTAACTAATGCACCCAGTACTTTCATGAGATTAATGAACGAAGTTTTACGTGCTTTCATTGGACGTTTTGTGGTAGTCTACTTTGATGATATTATGATTTATAGCAAATCTTTAGAGGATCATTTGGACCATTTACGTGTTGTTTTTAATGCTTAACGTGATGCACGTTTGTTTGGTAATCTTGAGAAGTGCACCTTTTGCACCAATCGAGTTGCGTTTCTTGGCTATGTTGTTACATCACAGGGTATTGAAGTGGATCCATCCAAGATTGAAGCTATTGAGAATTGCCCGCAACCCAAGACGGTCACACAAGTGAGGAGTTTTCTTGGCCTCGCTGGTTTTTATAGGCGCTTTGTCAAAGACTTTGGATCAATTCCCGCGCCGCTGAATGAACTTACCAAGAAGGATGGGCCCTTTGTTTGGGGCGATGCACAACAAGAGGCCTTCGTCATATTAAAGATAAGTTAACACATGCTCCCTTACTCCAACTTCCTGATTGTACTAAGACTTTTGAGCTTGAATGTGATGCTAGTGGAATTGGTTTGGGCGGTGTGTTATTACAAGAGGGAAAACTTGTTGCATATTTTAGTGAGAAATTGAGTGGGGCTAGTCTGAACTATTCTACTTATGATAAAGAATTATATGCGTTGGTTCGAACATTAGAAACTTGGCAACATTATCTATGGCCTAAAGAATTTGTTATACATTCTGATCATGAATCTTTGAAGCATATTCGTAGTCAAGCTAAGTTGAATCGTCGTCATGCAAAGTGGGTTGAATTTATTGAGTCTTTTCCTTATGTTATCAAAAACAAAAAGGGTAAAGATAATATTATTGTTGATGCTTTGTCGCGCCGTTATACTTTGTTATCTCAACTTGACTTCAAAATATTTGGATTAGAAACTATTAAGTAACAATATGTGCATGATGCTGAATTTAAAGATGTGTTGCAGAATTGTAGAGATGGTAGAACATGGAACAAGTTCGTCTTCAATGATGGATTTGTGTTCCGTGCTAACAAACTATGCATTCCAGATAGTTCTGTTTGTCTTTTGTTGTTACAGGAGGCGCATGAAGGAGGATTGATGGGACACTTTGGTGTCAAGAAAACGGAGGATGTTCTTGCTGCGCACTTCTTTCGGCCACGTATGCATCGAGATGTTAAGAGATTTGTGGCACGCTGCACTACTTGTCAAAAAGCTAAGTCTCGCCTTAATCCACATGGTTTATATATGCCTCTTCTTGTTCCTAGTGTTCCTTGGGAGGATATTTCTATGGACTTTGTTTTGGGATTGCCACGTACACAGAAGGGGAGGGATAGTATTTTTGTTGTTGTGGATCTGTTTTCTAAGATGGCACAGTTTATTCCTTGTCATAAAACGGATGATGCTGCGCATATTGCTGATTTGTTCTTTCATGAAATTGTTCGTTTGCATGGTGTGCCAAATACTATCGTTTCTTATCGTGATACTAAATTTCTTAGCCACTTTTGGAGATGTTTAACTGCTAAGTTGGGGACTAAATTACTGTTTAGTACTACATGTCATCCCCAAACTGATGGACAAACTGAAGTAGTAAATAGAACTTTGTCTACTATGTTGCGGGCTGTTTTAAAGAAGAACTTAAAATTGTGGGAAGAGTGTTTACCTCATATAGAATTTGCTTATAATCGTTCGCTGCATTCTACAACAAAGATGTGCCCGTTTGAGATCGTCTATGGTTTTGTTCCTCGTGCACCTATTGATTTATTGCCTTTACCTACTTCGGTGAAAAATAATTTGGATGCTACACAACGCGCTGAAATGATATTAAACTTGCATAAGACTACTAAAGATAACATTGAACACATGAATGCTAAGTATAAACTTGCTGGGGATAAAGGGAGAAAGCATGTTGTGTTTGATGTTGGAGATCTTGTTTGGTTACATTTGCGTAAGGATCGCTTTCCTAATTTACGCAAGTCTAAGTTAATGTCGCGTGTTGCTGGTCCCTTTAAGGTGTTAGAAAAAATAAATGATAATGCATATAAACTTGAGTTGCCTGCAGACTTTGGTACGGTTAGTCCTACGTTTAACATTGCAGATTTTAAGCCTTACTTTGGCGAGGAAGATGAGATTGCGTCGAGGACGACTTCAATTCAAGAAGGGGAGCATGATGTGGACATCCCTTCTATTGATACAACCATTGTACCTACAGCTACACACATACAAAGACCCATCACAAGATCTCGTGCCAAACAAATTAACTATCAGGTACTTTCGTTTCTTGGAACTATTCCTCACATACATGAGAATATAATGCTGCCTAAATCAGATGTATTTCTTACTCTTAGGAATGATGGACCAAGCATGGATGAGAGGGACAAGCATTGGAGCATGGCCATGCATGGAGATGGCAGCAAGCATGTGATGATCCAAGAGAAGGCCACAGATGGAGATTTCAGAACTTTGAGGCCACCATAATGAAGAAAGAAGGCTTGGACGAAATATTCAAGATTAATACTTCACGAATTCGTCCATAGTTTAATATGGTGCTGCGACACCTTTATTTTGGGCCAGGCCCATGTAATTTTCGCAGGATTTTAAATAGACACTTTTTAGAGTCCGTATTTGAGGGGAAAAGGACTTCTAGGGTTGGATTCGGCCACCACTTCCATGGCTGGCCGAAACCCCACCTTTTCCTCCTTAAATACTCCCCATAGCCGTCACCCTAGACTCGAATTTTGTTTAGACATTAAGTTAGCCATCGTAGCAACTTCGCAAGGTCGAGCGTCGCAGAGACCTCTTGTACTTCGCACCTATACAGGATCCCACCTTTTCAATAAAGCTTTCCTCTTAATCCGCAATATCTTGATTGCAATATTGGTTCTTACTTGTTCTCGATTTCAGGTAGGAATTAAGACCCTCGCTGGTGAGGCTGATCGTGTTCCCGCAGGATCGGTAACCTCCAGGAGATTGGCCTAGCGATTGCATTGGCGCTCGTGCTCGCACATGTAGTCGGATCGTCAAGCCCGAACTCCACCAAATCGATTATCATCATCTCATCGAAAGATCGGACACCTTTGCCCTATCAGAACACAAACAACAAGTGGACAGATTAGCCAATGCAGAAAAGAGGAAAAATGGACAAAACAGGCGTCCAGGGCCGGAGACTCCGGTCTGGGCCGGAGACTCCGGTGTAGACCGTAGACTCCGGTGCACAGGGCCGGAGACTCCGGTGTGGGAGGTCTGCTCGTGTTCTTGAGCGGAAATCCACGCCTAGAGTCCTCAAAACCGCGAAAATTTGGCCAAAATTGGGCTGGGAAACGCAGGACAAAGCTGAACCAACACCTTAGACAAGATTTGGTCGGATCAAAACCACAAATAACACTCCAAAACGACAGATCGATCCAAAGGCAAATTGGGGCTGTTTCTTGGGAAATTTTCGAATTTATGGTGGATAGAAGAAAAATTGAGGGGAAATTCGTGATCAACCTTGCCCTTGATACCAAGATGTTATGGGGTAACCCCTTGGGGTGGCCCGATCTTTCATGAATCTCCGCGGGGTTCGAGGGAAAAGCGGGGGAAGGGGAAGAGGGTACGAAATCCGCGAACACACGCACACTAAGATCCCGATGAACTCACGCACACAAATCACGATACACGCCGGTAACTCACGCCGGTGGCAACCGGTCCAACATAATCTCTAGGATCGGTGTTGGGCGAACCTCTCTCTCCACGACCAACAACGGGGGACGAGGTGCTTGGTGAGATCTTGATGACTTGGGGGCGAGAAACCGAGAACCCAAGGCCTTGTACAACTTCAACGCACTAGGAAAGATCCAAGAGGGGGTGGATAATAGGGTGCCCCTTGGTAGGAGCATGAGACCAATAGATGAAAGATCCTCAAAGGGGTGTCCTTAATCTATTATTATCCAAGTCTAGGGTTTACATATGAGGGGTGGGGCTTTATATAGGCCAGCCAGTTAAACAGGGGTAGTTCTGGAATAAAACTAGAAGTTTGGGCGAAATTGGGGGTTACATGGGCCAGGCCCAAAAGACTTTAACATGCCTGGCGACGATCAGTCCGGAGACTCCGGTCTACACCGGATACTCCGGTGTGCAGAGCTCCAACATCTTCTTCTCCTGGTCCTGCTTCCTTGGTGGCTTGGTGTGGTGGTGTTGCTTCATATCTGAGGATAGACAACGTAGTTGCATGAAGTAGCAAGCCATCCAAAGGTAGACCAAAATCACATGAGGAAAGGATTGAGTTAACCTTGGCTTGTAGGAGCTTGGCTCGGGCGCGAGTCATTGGTCCACTTGGGGGAGTAGGTGTTGTAGATGGAGGTGCGTCCGTAGGACGGGCTGCATCATCTCATCTTCCTCACCAAAGTAAGGCTTCAAATATGCAATGTTAAATGTAGGACTAACCGTACCAAAGTCTGCAGGCAACTCAAGTTTATATGCATTATCATTTATGATAGGGCAAAGGTGTCCGATCTTTCGATGAGATGATGATAATCGATTTGGTGGAGTTAAGCTTGATCCGACTTCACGCATGAAACACGAGCGCCAATGCAATCGCTAGGCCAATCTCCTAGAGGTTACCGATCCTGCGGGAACACGATCAGCCTGACCAGCGAGGGTCTTAATTCCTACCTGAAATCGAGAACAAGTAATGATGTGGACATCCCTTCTACTGATACAACCGTTGTACATACAGCTACACACATACAAGGACCCATCACAAGATCTCGTGCCAAACAACTTAACTATCAGGTACTTTCGTTTCTTGGAGCTATTCCTCACATACATGAGAATATGATGCTGCCTAAATCAGATGTATTTCTTACTCTTAGGAATGATCGACCAAGCATGGATGAGAGGGACAAGCATTGGAGCATGGCCATGCATGGAGATGGCAGCAAGCGTGTGATGATCCAAGAGAAGGCCATAGATGAAGATTTCAGAACTTTGAGGCCACCATAATGAAGAAAGAAGGCTTGGACGAAATATTCAAGATCAATACTTCACGAATTCGTCCATAGCTTAATATGGTGTTGCGACACCTTTTACTTTGGGCTAGGCCCATGTAATTTTCGCAGGATTTTAATTAGCAACTTTTTAGAGTCCGTATTTGAGGGGAAAAGGATTTCTAGGGTTGGATTCGACCACCACTTCCATGGCTGGCCAAAACCCCACCTTTTCGCCCTTAAATACTCCCCATAGCTGTCCCTATAGACTCCGATTTTGTTTAGACATTAAGTTAGCCATCATAGCAACTTCGCCAAGGCTCGAGCGTCGCAGAGGCCTCTTGTACTTCGGCCTATTCAGGATCCCACCTCTTCAATAAAGCTTTCCTCTTAATCCGCAATATCTTGATTGCAATATTGGTTCTTACTTGTTCTCGATTTCAGGTAGGAATTAAGACCCCGTGGTCGGTGATCGTGTTCACGCAGGATCGGTAACCTCCGTGAGATTGGCCTAGCGATTGCATTGGCGCTCGTGCTTTCGCGTGTAGTCGGATCGTCAAGCCCGAACTCCACCAAATCGATTATCGCCATCTCATCGAAAGATCGGACACCTTTGCCCTATCAAGTGGTATCGAGCTCGGGTTGCTCGGCGAGATTTCTTATTTTCGTAGATTAGATCTGTTTTACCTATAACCCACGAAAAAGCCAAAAACACAGTTAGAGTTTAGATCCATCCCATAACCAATCGCCTCGCATTATCTTTTTAGTTTTGCATTGTTGAATTTGTGTCTACATCGTCGCGTCGAGTTCTTTGGTCTTAGTGTCTCGTCCTTAGAGTTTCGAGTTCGATCATAGTAGTCACCGCCACTCACGATCACCGCCACCATATTCGCCACCATATTCACGCCATACACCCAGCCACATAAACCCTAAAACTCCGCATACCTTCTTCTTACGCGACACGGATCCGATCAACTATCCTGCCAAGACGAGTCAAGTTCGCTTATTGTTTCCAAGCTATTTCTTTTACTTTCCTTCTTTGTTGTTTCGTGTTTAGCTAAAGTCCGTATCGAGTTCGAGTTGGTCGTAAGTCCGAAGGAGAGCAAAAAAAGTGGAACCGCCTCAAAAAAATTTGGCTATACTAGTTTTCGACCGGGATCACTTTTCTCCATCGTCCGTTATAGCCATATTTTTTGGCGCTTTCGAGCAAAATAAAAATTCAATTTTTGGGGCTAACCTATTTTTAGACCCGTAGATCGATTCTAGACACTCGCCATCATAGTGATTTTACGTATCTCGGTTCGCTTTTCGGTGCCATATCATCATACGATTGCTTGTTGTGTCGGCGTCGTGACATCGTTGGTGATCTAGGCTCGCCTCTCTAGTGCAGTCTAGCCTAGGACCAGCACGCAGATCGTCGTTGAGCATTCTTTCAACTTTTGCATTGCTGTTTTGATAATTGCTAACCCCTTGCTAAGCCTTCCCGTAGCTCCACGGATATTCTCCACATGCGGTGTCTCGACTCCTAGTAATCGCTTGGTTCAATCTGGACCCACCGATCCTCGCGGTTGCACATCGCCTTTTCTGCTGTTTGGTAAGAACTTGTAATAGCTTCAGATATTGCTTGACGGATTACGTGACTTCCACCATATTCCGCACTATATACGTGCTTTTTACTAACCATGACAGAATGCCCGGAACCCGCCACAATGAGCGAAGAACTACATGCCCACTTCTCGCGCTCTTGGTCATGGGTCGAAGACGTGGAATCGCGTCTCGGGAGTTTGACACCAAGCTCACCAAAGCCGTGGACAAGATCGATGGACTCGAAATCCTTCAACGCCAAGCTTGACGTTCGGTTCAATGAGCTTTTCAACCGATTGCCCGCACCCACACATGGCGCATGGCGCATTCCGATCCGCAATTGATGCTGGTTCGGCCGCCTTACTTCGGCGGCCCCGGCCGCACCTCGGACTTCCGCGCTGCTGCTGCGACATTGGGGAGACGACGGTACTACTACGACCCGACGACGACGATCTGTTTGGCGAGGAGGTTGAACAACCTCCACGAGTTCTGCTAGCCGTCCCGACATTACTACCGCAACGCTCGACCACCGGTACGTGATGATGATCATGTTGCAAAGCTTAAATTAAATATTCCATCTTTTGAGGGTAAATATAATCCTGATGCATATCTTACATGGGAGATGGAAGTAGAACAACGTTTTGCATGCTTGAAATATCCTGAGAATATACGTGTTAGTGCTGCTACATGTGAATTTACTAAATTTGGTTCCCTTTGGTGGTCTGAGTATTGTCGTTTAAATCCTACTACTATTCCTAGTAATTGGACTGCTTTAAAAACTGCTATGCGTGTTCGTTTTGTACCTCCCACTTATCAACGAGATTTACTAAAGAATCTGACACGTTTAGAGCAAGGGAAAAATTCTGTAGAAGAGTATTATCAGGAATTGCAAACGGGGATGGTTCGGTGTGGTCTTGTTGAATCTAATGAACAAATGCTTGCACGTTTCTTTGGTGTATTAAACAAGGACATTCAGCACATAATAAGGAATATAATTCTATCACTCGTTTGTTTCATCTTGCCTGCAAAGCTGAACGTGAAGTGCAGGATCGCCAAACACCATGGAGGAGGACTAATAATTCTGCAGGTCGCACATCCACTTGGACATCCCGACAATCAGCGCCTCCTCGTGATTCGCCTCCAGCTACTACCACATCCAAGGCCACCACAAGATTTCCAGCTGCTCCTCCACCATCATCCAATGCTCCTGCTCGTAGTGCATCTTCTATGGCTTCCACGGGTAAGACAAAGGATATACAATGCCGCAAGTGCTAGGGTTTTGGTCATATTGAGAGACAGTGCACAACACAACGTGTGATGATGGTGCGAGAAGATGGTCAATACGATTCAGTGAGTGACTTTGATGAAGATACACTAGCCCTTATTTCTGCTCGAGATGGAGACAATTCTAATGCTGATGAAGAGACAGAGGTAATGGGAGCTGAATCTGCTGATCAATATAAGAGCTTAATTACACAACGTGTGTTGAGTGTGCAATTGAGAAAATCTGAGCAAGATCAACGCCACAACCTGTTCCAAACACGTGGTGTTGTCAAGGAAAGAGCTATACAGATCATCATTGATGGAGGGAGTTGTAATAATCTGGCCAGTGTTGACATGGTAGAGAAGCTTGCGCTTCCAACAAGACAACGTCCACATTCATATTACATCCAATGGTTTGAGAGTTCTCGCTTGATCAAGGTAACAAGAACGGTACGTGTGCATTTTACTATTGGTACATATTCTGATTTTGTTGATTTTGATGTTGTACCTATGCAAGCTTGTTCTTTGTTATTTGGTAGACCATGACAATTTGATAGAGAATCTGTTCATAATGGAAAAACTAATCACTATTCTCTTATGCATGATGGAAAGAAAATTGGTCTAAAACCTATGACTCCCGAACAGATTTTAAAAGATGATCTTGCTAGAGCTAGTAGTGCTAAAACTGAGGAGAAGAATAAAAGTGAGAATCATATTGTTGCTGCAGATTTTTTACCACCAAAGAACACTAAATATGATTCTACACATGCTACTGAAATTCATTTGAAGAGTCCATCTATGCTTGCAAATAAAAA
>CP125978.1:246630230-246700162 GCA_030063025.1 Avena longiglumis | reverse complement strand
GTCAACAAGTTCCACCACCAAACGCGGCACCTCAACAACCGCAAGAGCAACGCAACAATCACCAAGAGTACTTCAAGCAAATGGAGCTCAACATGATCCGTGCCAACATTGAAGAGCGAGATGAGCAAACAATGGCACGTTTCCTCAATGGCTTTAACCATCCCATCAAGCGCATCACCGAGTTCCAAAAGTACAACAACATGGTTGAGCTTGCACATCGCTCAAAGGCCGAAAGGCCAAGTGCAAGAAGACATCAAGTACAACAGCCAACGACGATTTCACCTACAAGCAAGCGCCAACCACTACTCCAACAACACCAAGTGGAAGCTCCTCAAGTACCACCAAGCTTCCTTCAAGCCAACACTCCTCAAGGAAAACAATTTCAAGTGGCAAATACAAGGGATGATCAACCATTCAATGGTTAATGCTACAAGTGTGGAGGAAAAGGACAAGTCAATGCATGTGGAAACAAGAAAGTTTTGTTCATCCATGACAACGGCGATGAAGAATACTTGAGTGAAGAAGAGTTTGATGCACGGGTCAAGGAAGCCATGGCAAGGCAACATTTGGAAGAGGACCAAGAACTTCTTGTGTGTGAGCATGACGCAAGTCCATCGCTTGTGGTCACAAGGGTCTTAACTACTCAAGCCAATGAGAATGAAGACCAACGATCAAACATCTTCCAAACTCGTGCCGGCATCAATGGGAAGTCCATCAAAGTTTTCATCGATGGAGGGAGTTGCCACAATCTTGCAACCACGGAATTGTGTGAGAAACTCAACCTCACCCTCCATCCGCATGAACACCCCTACCATATACAATGGCTAAGTGACCAAGGATCCGTCAAGATTAAGCACACCGTCTCGGTAACGTTCTCAATTGGGCACTACAAGGACACGGTGGAATGTGACGTGGTCCCAATGACGGTTTGCCATATGCTGCTCGGAAGGCCGTGGCAATATGAGAAGCGTGCTTTGCATGATGGTCACTCAAACACTTATACCTTCAAATGGCTTGATAAAACTTGTGTGTTGCAACCGATGACTCCTAGCCAAATAATTGCGGACCATGCAAAGGCTTTAGCGAGTGCGCAATATGCAAAAACACCTTGTGAGAAGAGTGGTGAGCGAGAGAACCACACCATAGTGAGTGAGAGCTACAAGCCAAACTCGAGTGGAAAAACTAAGAGTGTTCTTCTTGCCACCAAAAGTGAGATAAGAGAAGTGCGGAACAACCCATCCATCTTGCACTATGTCCTTGTATGCAAAGGACTAGTGCAAGGAACTAACGACTTGACAAATGTTCCTCCTTCTTTGATGGCTATTTTGCAGGAATTCCAAGATGTATTCCCCGAAGAGCTTCCTCATGGCCTTCCTCTTCGTGGAATAGAGCACGATCGACCTCATACCCGCGCACCACTCCCAAACCGCTACCGCTCGAAGAGACGAAGGAGATCGAACGTCAAATCAACCAACTCGCCTCCAAAGGTTTGATCCAAGTAAGCACTAGCCAAGCGCGTCCCCGAGATTCTAGTTCAAAACGGATGATACGCTATGATGCATGGATCGCCCAATCAATGCTATCACCGTGCGTTATCGACATCCTATACCGCGTCTTGATGACATGCTTGATGAGTTATGTGGAGCCACTATATTTTCGAAAATTGATCTTCGTAGTGGTTACCATCAAATTCGCATGGCTGAAGGTGATGAGTGGAAAACCGCCTTCAAGACACAGCTTGGTCTCTATGAATGGTTGGTTATGCCTTTTGTCTTATCTAACACCCCATATACCTTCATGCGCCTAATGAACCATATTTTGAGATCTCTCATTGGGAAGAGTGTAGTTGTTCACTTTGATGACATTCTTGTCTATAGCAAGTCACTAGAGGAGCATGTTACTCATGTTAAGGAGGTACTTCAAATCCTTCGTCATGAAAAGCTTTATGCTAAACTCCCAAAGTGCACTTTGGCAAAAGACAAGCTGATTTTCCTTGGTTTTATCGTGTCTTCTAATGGCATTGAAGTTGATGACTCAAAAGTCAAGGACATACGAGATTGGCCCATCCCTACAAATGTTAGTGAACTTCGTAGTTTTCATGGGTTTGCTGGCTTTTACCATCGTTTTGTCAAAGACTTTTCTACAATTGCTTGCCCCCTCAACGAATTAACCAAGAAAAATGTCACGTTTGTTTGGGGAAAAGCACAACAAAAGGCTTTTGATGAGCTCAAAAAGAGGCTCACCGTAGCACCACTTCTTGCATTGCCGGATTTCACAAAAACCTTTGAGATTGAATGTGACGCTAGTGGTATTGGCATTGGTGGCGTCCTTATGCAAAATGGGCGTCGTATTGCTTACCATAGTGAGGAACTTGACGGCGCACACCTCAATTATCCCATTTATGACAAAGAACTTTTTTCCTTGGTTCGAGTTCTTCAAGTGTGGCAACACTATCTTTGGCCCAAAGAATTTATCATCCATTCCGACCATGAGTCGTTGAAGTATCTTAAGGGCCAAGCCAACTTGAGTAAAAGGCACGCAAAATGGGTTGAGTTTATGGAGTCTTTTCCTTACATTGTCAAATACAAGAAGGGCAAAGAAAATGTGGTAGCGGACGCCTTGTCTCGCAAAAACACAAGCCTTCTTACACGACTCGAAGTCAATGTCTTGGGTCTTGATGACATCAAATCTTTGTACGCGTCCGACCCTTTCTTTGGACCAATAGTTACACAATGTTCAACCGACAAAGGGATTGATGATTTCTATTTGCATAAGGGTTTTCTTTTCAAACAAAACAAGCTTTGCATTCCGAAATCGTCTCTCCAACTTTTGCTTCTTCAAGAGTCCCATGGTGGAGGCCTTATGGGTCACTTTGGCCGTGACAAGACATATGACATGCTCTCCACTCACTACTATTGGCCAAAGATGAAGCGCGACATGGAGCGCCATGTTCAACGATGCACTACATGTATCCAAGCTAAGTCTAAGTCCAACCCCTTTGGTCTTTATATGCCATTGCCTATGCCTCATGCACCTTGGTCGAACATTAGCATGGAATTTGTGTTAGGTTTGCCTAGATCTAAACATGGTCATGATTCCATATTTGTAGTCGTGGATCGTTTTTCTAAAATGGCACATTTCATTCTGTGCCATAAGACCGATGATGCTTCACATGTTGCCAATTTGTTTTTCAGGGAAATAATTCAGCTACACGGTGTGCCTAGAACAATCGTCTCCGACCGCGACGTAAAATTCATGAGCTACTTCTGGAAGACTCTCATGGCCAAGCTTGGCATCAAGATCCTCTTCTCGTCCGCCTCGCACCCTCAAACCGATGGACAAAACGAGGTCGTCAATCGAAGTCTTGGCACACTCCTCCGGGTATTGATAAAGAAGAACCTTAAAGACTGGGAGGAATGTATTCCACACGCCGAGTTCGCCTACAACCGTGCCAAGCACTCCACCACCATGAGGAGCCCGTTCATGATCGTCTACGGCTTCGAGCCTCTCACCGCGCTCGATATCCTTCCACTCCCACTTCATGAACGTGCCAATATGGACGTTGTCAAGCGTGCCCAAACAATGAAGAAACTCCATGAAGACACACGAGCTACTATCGAGCAACAAGTCCTTCGCCAAGCATCGAGGCTAAACAAGACCAAGAAAGAGATGATCTTTGATGAGGGCGACCTTGTATGGATACACTTGAGAAAAGACCGCTTCCCCAAGGAACGCGACTCCAAGCTAAAGCCAAGAGGCGATGGACCATTCAAGGTGCTCAAGAGGATCAATAACAACGCCTACGTCATCGATATACCAACATCGAAGTATCTTGTGAGCTCGACATTCAATGTCAAGGACCTCTCACCCTACCATGGCGAAGAGGAAGTTGTGACGGTTGAAGAGTCGAGGACGACTCTTTACTGGGGAGCTGATGCCCTGCCCACGACCGCTACTACATCTACTCCCACGAGCTCCCCAGTGGACCCATGACTCGCCCAAGCCAAACTCCTTCAAGCTAAGGTGAACTCGCCTCTCCTTATGTGACTTGACACACCTGGATGGCTTGCTACTCACACGCACACTATGCATCATCAGCACGAAGAGAAGGATCCAAGGGACGGAGGAAAGCAACCGCCGCCAGACGAAGCGGTACTACCGTCGAGCAACCGTACTACCGGATGCAGTACTACCGCCTCCTACCGCCGCCACAGCGCCCGACGGAAGCTCCAGGCCCTCAAGCGGTACTACGCTTTACCACCGGTACTACTGGCCGAACCGTACTACCGGTCCCGACCGATCCTAACGCTCGAAGTTCGCCTGTGATAGGGCAAAGGTGTCCGATCTTCGATGAGATGGCGATAATCGATTTGGTGGAGTTCGGCTTGACGATCCGACTACGGCGAAAGAGCGCCAATGCAATCGCTAGGCCAATCTCCGAGGTTACCGATCCTGCGTGAACACGATCACCGACCATGAGGGTCTTAATTCCTACCAAATCGAGAACAAGTAAGAACCAATATTGCAATCAAGATATTGCGGATTAAGAGGAAAGCTTTATTGAAAGAGGTGGGATCCGAATAGGTGCGGTACAAGAGGCCTCTGACGCCGAGCCTTGGCATGGTTGCGACTATGGCTAACTTAATGTCTAAACAAAATCCGAGTCTAAAGGTTCGCATGTAATGGGGCGATGGTGGGGTTTCGCCAGCCATGGAAGTGGTGGAATCCAACCCTAAAAGTCCTTTTCCTCAAATACGGACTCTAAAAAGTGGCTAATTAAAATCATGAAAATTACATGGGCCTGGCCCAAAATAAAGGTGTCGCAGACCATATTATGCTATGGACGAATTCAGAAAGTATTGATCTTGAATATTTCGTCCAAGCCTTCTTTCTTCATTATGGTGGCCTCAAAGTTCAAATCTTCATCCGTGGCCTTCTCTTGATCATCACATGCTTGTCGCCATCACCATGCATGGCCATGCTCCAATGCTTGTCCTCTCATCCATGCTCGGTCCATCATTCCTAAGAGTAAGAAACATTTCATTTAGGCAAGATCATATTCTCATGTATGTAAGGAATAGTTCCAAGAAACGAAAGTACCGATAGTTTAGTTGTTTGGCACGAGATCTTGTGATGGGTCCTTGTATGTGTGTTGCAGAGGTACAACGGTTGTATCAATAGTAGGGATGTCCACATCATGCTCCCCTTCTTGAATTGAAGTCGCCCCGACGCAATCTCATCTTCCTCACCAAAGTAAGGCTTCAAATCGCAATGTTAAATGTAGGACTAACTGCATCAAAGTCCGCAGTGCAACTCAAGTTTATATGCATTATCATTGATTCTCTCTAACACCTTAAAGGGACCAAAGAAGACGTGGCATTAACTTAGACTTCATGTAAATCAGAAAACGATCTTTACGCAAATGTAACCAAACAAGATCGCCAACATCAAACACAACATGCTTTCTCCCTTTATCCCCAAAGAAGTTTATACTTAGCATTCATGTGTTCAATGTTATCTTTAGTAGTCTTATGCAAGTTTAATATCATTTCAAATGTTGTGTAGCATCCAAATTATGTTGCAATCAAGAAGGTAAAGGCAATAAATCAATAGGTGCACGAGGAACAAAACCATACACAATCTCAAATGGGCACATCTTTGTGGTAGAATGCAATGAACGATTATAAGCAAATTCTATATGAGGTAAACACTCTTCCCACAATTTTAAGTTCTTCTTTAAAACAGCCCGTAACATAGTAGACAAAGTTCTATTTACTACTTCATGACCATCATTGGGGATGACATGTAGTACTAAACAGCAATTTAGTCCCCAACTTAGCCCATAAACATCTCCAAAAGTGGCTAAGAAATTTAGTATCACGATCAGAGACAATAGTATTTGGCACACCATGCAAACGAACAATTTCACGAAAGAACAAATCAGCAATATGCGCAGCATCATCCGTTTTATGACAAGGAATAAAGTGTGCCATCTTAGAAAACCGATCCACAACAACAAAAATACTATCCCTCCCCTTCTGTGTTCGTGGCAATCCCAAAACAAAGTCCATAGAAATATCCTCCCAAGGAACACTAGGAACAGAAGAGGCATATATAAACCATGTGGATTAAGGCGAGACTTAGCTTTTTGACAAGTAGTGCAGTGCCACAAATCTCTCAACATCTCGACGCATACATGGCCAAAAGAAGTGTGCAAGAACATCCTCCGCCTTCTTGACACCAAAGTGTCCCATCAATCCTCCTCCATGCGCCTCAGTAACAACAAAAGACGAACAGAGCTATCTCGAATGCATAGTTTGTTAGCACGAACACAAATCCATCATTGAAGACTAACTTGTTCCAAGTTCTACCATCTCTACAATTCGCAACACATCTTTAAATTCAGATCATGCACATATTGTTCCTTAATAGTTTCCAATCCAAATATTTTGAAGTCAAGTTGAGATAACAAAGCATAACGGCGTGACAAAGCATCAAGAATAATATTATCTTTACCCTTTTGTGTTTGATAACATAAGGAAAGACTCAATAAATTCAACCCACTTTGCATGACGATTCAACTTAGCTTGACTACGAATATGCTTCAAAGATTCATGATCGTAATGAATAACAAATTCTTAGGCCATAGATAATGTTGCCAAGTTTCTAATGTCCAACCAACGATATAATTCTTTATCATAAGTAGAATAGTTCGACTAGCCCCACTCAATTTCTCACTAAAATATGCAATGTGTTTTCCTCTTGTAATAACACCCTCCCAAACCAATTCCACTAGCATCACATTCAAGCTCAAAAGTCTTAGTAAAATCGTGAAGTTGTAGTAAGGAGCATGTGTTAGCTTATCTTTCAATATGACGAAGGCCCTTGTTGTGCATCGCCCAAACAAAGGGCACATCCTTCTTGGTAAGCTCATTCAACATGCGCGCAATTGATCCAAAGTCTTTGACAAAGCGCCTATAAAACCAAATGAGGCCAAGAAAACTCCTCACTTGTGTGACCGTCTTGGTCATGCCAATTCTCAATAGCTTCAATCTTGGCTGGATCCACTTCAATACCTCGTGATGTAACAACATAGCCAAGAAACGCAACTCGATTGGTGCAAAAGGTGCACTTCTCAAGGTTACCAAACAAACGTGCATCACGTAGCATTGAAAACATCACGTAAATGGTCCAAATGTTCCTCTAAAGATTTGCTATAAATCGTAATATCATCAAAGTAGACTACCAAAACGTCCAATGAAAGCACGAAACTTCGCTCATTAATCTCATGAAAGTGCTAGGTGCATTAGTTAAACCAAACGGCATTACTAACCACTCATATAAACCGAACTTAGTTTTAAATGCTGTTTCCATTCATCTCCTAATTTCATACTTAACTGTGGTAACCACTACGCAAATCAACTTTAGAAAACATGGTAGAGCCACTCAATTCATCAAGCATGTCATCTAAACGTGGAATAGGATGACGATATCGAATAGTAATATTATTGATAGCTCTACAATCAAGACACATGCGCCAAGAACCATCTTTCTTAGGCACCAAAATAATAGGAACAAGACAAGGGCTAAGGGACTCACGAATATGATCTCCGCCGAGTAGTTCCTGAATTTGGCGTTGTATCTCCTTTGTCTCCTCCGATTGGTTCTATATGGCGCTGGGCAACGTGGCACCAGGAATTAGATCAATTTGATGCTCAATTCCTCTAATAGGAGGTAGTCCCGTGGCAACTCAATGAAATACGCCCTCATATTCCCGCAAAAGGTTAGCAATAGCGGTGGCAAAGAAGGAGGCATATCCTCAAATGAAAACAAAACCTCTTTGCATACAATTGCATAACATTGAGTATTGTTTACATCTAGTTCAAGAATATCAATTTTATTTGCAAGCATACATGGACTCTTCAAACGAATTTCAGAGCATGTGTAGAATCAGATTTAGTGTTCTTTGGTGGTATAAAATCTGCAAGAACAACTGATTCTCACTTTTATTTTTCTCCTCGCTTAGCTCTACTAGCTCTAGCAAGATCATCTTTTAAAATCTGTCGGGAGTCATAGGTTTTAGACCAATTTTCTTTCCATCATGCATAAGAGAATAGTGGTTAGTTTTGCCATTATGAATGATTCTCTATCAAATTGCCATGGTCTACCAAGTAACAAAGAACAAGCTTGCATAGGTACAACATCACAATCAACAAAATCGTAATATGTACCAATAGTAAAATGCACGCGTCTGCTCTTGTTACCTTGATCTTCGAGAACTCTCAAACCATTGGATGTAGTATGAATGTGGGCGTTGTCTTGTTGAAGCGCAAGCTTCTACCATGTCAACACCGCCGATTATTACAACTCCCTCCATCAATGATGATCCAGATAGCTCTTTCCTTGACAACACCACGTGTTTGGAACAGGTTGTGGCGTTGATCTTGCTCATTTGCTCAATTGCACACTCAACACACGTTGTGTAATTAAACTCTTGTATTGATCGCCAGCCTTCAGCCCCATTACCTCCGGCTCGCCATCATCATCGTAATTGTCTCCATCTCGAGCGTAAATAAGGGCTAGTGTATCTTCATCAAGTCACTCATGAATCGTATTCACCATCTTCTCGCACCATCATCACACGCTGTGTTGTGCACTGCCTCTCAATATGACCAAAACCCCAAAGACTTATGCATTGTATATCCTTAGTCTTACCCGTGGAAGCCATAGAAGATGCACTACGAAGGGAGCATTGGATGATGGTGGAGGAGCATGGAAATCTTGTGGTGGCCTTGGATGTGGTAGTAGCCGAGGCGAATCACGAGGAGGCGCTGATTGTCGGGATGTCCAAGTGGATGTGCGACTGCAGAATTATTAGTCTTCCTCCATGGTGTTTGGCGATCCCAAGACTTCACGCTCAAATTTTGCAAGCAAGATGAAACAAACGAGTGATAGAATTATATTCCTTATAATCTAATATGTGAATGTCCTTGTTTAATCCACCAAAGAAACGTGCAAGCATTTGTTCATTAGATTCTACAAGACCACACCTAACCATCCCCGCTTGCAATTCGATAATACTCTTCTGAATTTTTCCCTTGCTCTAAGCGTGTCGATTCTTTAGTAAATCACGCTGATAAGGGAGGTACAAAACTAACACGCATAGCAGTTTTAAAGCAGTCCAAGTACTAGGAATAGTAGTAGGATTTAAACGACAATACTCGACCACCAAAGGGAAGCAAATTTAGTAAATTCACATGTAGCAAGACTAACACGCATATTCTCGTGATATTTTAAGCATGCAAACGTTGTTCTACTTCCATCTCCCATGTAAGATATGCATCAGATTATATTTACCCTCAAAAGATGGAATATTTAATTTAAGCTTTGCAACATGATCATCATCGAGACGCATCGGCATGAAGCTATGCGGTAGTAATGTCGGGACGACTCAGTACCGTGGAGGTTGTTCAACCTCCTCGCCAAATGCATCGCCGTCGTGGTCGTAGTAGTACCCGCTGCCCGTCCCCAATGTCGCAGCAGCAGCCCACGGGAAGTCCGAGGAACGCTTCACCGCAGCAGAGCCGGGGTGCGGCGCAGCCGTCAAAGCCCGAGCCGTGATCGAATGCGTGCACCATGTGTGGGTGCCGGGTGCGGGCAATCGGTTCAAGCTCCTTGAACCGAACGCCAAGCTTGGCGTTGAAGGATTTCTAGTCCATCGATCTTGTCCACGCTGGTGAGCTTGGTGTCAAACTCCCCTAGGCGCGTGTCCACGCTCTTCGCCATGACCGACTGTGAGCGGAGAAGTGGGCATGTAGTTCTTCGCTCATCATGGTGGGGTTCCGCCAAGTATCTGCATGGTTAGTCCTTAAAAGCATGTATATACTACAGAATATGGTGGAAGTCACGTAATCCGTCAAGCAATATCTGAAGCTCTTACAAGTTCTTACCAAAGCAGAAAAGGCGATGTGCAACCACGAGGATCAAGGTCCAGATTGAACCAAGCGATTACCGTGAGTCGAAACACCGCACGTGAGAGTATCTGGAGCTCGGGAAGGCTTAGCAAAGGGGTCGGCAATTATCAAACAAAGAATGCAAAAGTTGAAAGAATGCTCAACGACGATCAGGCTGGTCCTAGGCTGACCGCACTAGAGACGCGAGCCTAGATCACCAACGATGTCACGACGACACAACAAGCATCAGATGATGATATAGCACCGAAAAGCGATCCGAGATGCGTAAAATCACTATGATGGCGAGTGTCTAGAACTGATCTACGGGTCTAAAAGAGGTTAGCCCCAAAAATTTTTTTCAAATTTTTATTTTGTTCGAAGCAAGCAGGCGCCAAAAAAATATCGCTATAACGGCCGATGGAGAAAAGTGATCCCCGGGGTCGAAAAATAGTATAGCCAGAATTTTTTTTTTTTTTTTTTTTTTTTGCTCTCCTTCTGGACTTACGACCGGACTCTTAGCTCGACACGGACTTTAGCAAACGGAAACAAAGAAAGAAGGAAAGTCAAAAGAAATAACGAGAAACAAGAACTCTGACTCGCACTACACCAAGAAAAAACTGATCGGATCTGTCGCCAGAGGAAGGCGGTGGCGAGTATTAGGGTTTTATGGTGGCGTGGTATATGGCGGAATATGGTGGCGGTGGTATATATGGCGGTGATCGGCGAGTGTGGTGGTGACTAGTATGATCGAACTCGAACTCTAAGGGACGAGACACTAAGACCAAGAACTCGACGCGACGATGTAGACACAAATTCAACAATGCAAACTGAAAAGATAATGCGAGGCGAGATTGGTTATGGGATGGATCTAAACTCTAACTGTGTTTTGGCTTTTCGTGGGTTATAGGTAAAACAGATCTAATCTCTTAAAAAGAAAATCTCACCGAGCAACCAATCTGATACCACTTGATAGGGCAAAGGTGTCCGATCTTTCGATGAGATGGCGATAATCGATTTGGTGGAGTTCGGGCTTGACGATCCGACTACACGCGGCGAGCACGAGCGCCAATGCAATCGCTAGGCCAATCTCCTCGGAGGTTACCGATCCTGCGTGAACACGATCACCGACCAAATGAGGGTCTTAATTCCTACCAAATCGAGAACAAGTAAGAACCAATATTGCAATCAAGATATTATGGATTAAGAGGAAAGCTTTATTGAAAGAGGTGGGATCCCGAATAGGTGCGGTACAAGAGGCCTCTCACACGCCGAGCCTTGGCGGTTGCGACTATGGCTAACTTAATGTCTAAACAAAATCCGAGTCTAAAGGTTCGCTATGGATTTATTTGGGAAAGGTGGGTTTCGCCAGCCATGGAAGTGGTGGTCGAATCCAACCCTAAAAGTCCTTTTCCTCAAATACGGACTCTAAAAAGTGGCTAATTAAAATCCTCATGAAAATTACATGGGCCTGGCCCAAAATAAAGGTGTCGCAGACCATATTATGCTATGGACGATTCAGAAGTATTGATCTTGAATATTTCGTCCAAGCCTTCTTTCTTCATTATGGTGGCCTCAAAGTTCTGAAATCTTCATCCGTGGCCTTCTCTTGGATCATCACATGCTTGCTGCCATCACCATGCATGGCCATGCTCCAATGCTTGTCCCTCTCATCCATGCTCGGTCCATCATTCCTAAGAGTAAGAAACATTTCATTTAGGCAAAGATCATATTCTCATGTATGTAAGGAATAGTTCCAAGAAACGAAAGTACCTGATAGTTTAGTTGTTTGGCACGAGATCTTGTGATGGGTCCTTGTATGTGTGTTGCTGTAGGTACAACGGTTGTATCAATAGTAGGGATGTCCACATCACTGTGCCCTGTAACCCTACCTAGAATTTACCTTCTCGTTCCAAAACTACCCCTATTTTATGGCTGGACTATATATAGCCCCCACCATCCATTGTAAACGCTAGACTTGGATAATAATAGATATTAAGGAAACCCTTTGAGGACTTATATCTATTGGTCTCATGCTCCTACCAAGGAGCACCGGATTATCCACCCCCTTCTTGGATCTTGCCTAGTGCGTTCAAGTTGTACAAGGCCTTGGGTTCTCGGTTTCTCGCCCCCAAGTCGTCAAGATCTCACCAAGCACCTCATCCCCCGTTGTTGGCGTGGAGAGCGAGCTTCGCCAACACCGATCCTAGAGATTATGTTGGACCGGTTGCCACCGGCGTGAGGAGTAGGCGTGTATCGTGTTTTGGTGTGTGTGTGTTCGTGGTTTTCATTGCTTTCCTCGATTTCATCCCCCGACCACCTCTTTCCCCTCGTTTCTCGTGGAATTCGTGAAAGATCGGGCCAACCCCAGGGTTACCCCTTAACAGATACGCTTAAGTAAAGACCGCTTCCCCAAGGACCGCGACTCCAAACTCAAGCCAAGAGGTGATGGACCATTCCAAGTGCTAAAGAGGATCAACAACAACGCCTATATCATCGATATCCCAACATCAAAGTATCTTGTGAGCTCGACATTCAATGTCAAGGACCTCTCACCCTACCATGGAGAAGATGAAGTTGAGAAGGTTGAAGAGTCGAGGACGACTCTTTCCCAAGGGGGGGGGAGTTGATGCAGCCCGTCCTACAGACGCACCTCCATCTACAACACCTATCCCTCCCAGTGGACCAATGACTCGCGCCCGAGCTAAGCTCCTACAAGCCAAGGTTAACTCTCTCCTTTCCTTGTGTGATTTCAATACGCCCCTGGATGGCTTGCTACTTCATACGCATACACTGTGCATCATCAGGTACGAAGAGAAGGACCCATGGGACGGAGGAACCGGAGCGGAAGCAACTAGGCGCTACCAGACTCAAGCGGTACTACCGGATCAGGCGACCGGTACTACCGGTACAAGCGGTACCACCGGACCACACGGACGCCCAGAAGAACCACCCCACGCCTGACGTCACTGCTGGGCGGTACCGCCCACTCCTACCGTGACGCCATGGTGACTCGACGAAGCTCCAGACCTCCAGTGGTACTACCGCCCATGAGCGATACTACCGGTTATGCTCGGTACTACCGTGGTCTGACCGATACTCATCGGTCTGGACAACAAAGACGCATCGCCTCGCCCAGCCTGCACTCTTTCTATATTTTCCCATTTCGTTCCGAAACTACCCCTGTTTATGTGGCTGGCCTATATATAGCCCCCACCCTCTATTGTAAACCCTAGACTTGGATAATAATAGATTAAGGACACCCCTTTGAGGATCTTTCAATCTATTGGTCTCATGCTCCTACCAAGGGGAACCCTATTATCCACCCTCCTCTTGGATCTTGCCTAGTGCGTTCAAGTTGTACAAGGCCTTGGGTTCTCGGTTTCTCGCCCCCAAGTCGTCAAGGTCTCACCAAGCACCTCGCCCGTTGTTGGTGTGGAGAGAGAGCTTCGCCCAACACTGATCCTAGGGATTATGTTGGACCGATTGCCACCGGCGTGAGATATCGGCGTGTATCGTGATTTGTGTGCGTGTGTTCGTGGTTTTCATCCCTTCTTCCCCCGTCCACCGATTTCCCCTCGTTTCTCGTGGAAATTCATGAAAGATCGGGCCACCCCAAGGGGTTACCCCATAACAACTTCCAAGAAGACAAAGCACACATTCATATTACATCCAATGGTTTGAGAGTTCCCGGAAGATCAAGGTAACAAGAACGGTAAGCGTGCATTTTACTATTGGTACATATTCTGATTTTGTTGATTGTGATGTTGTACCTATGCAAGCTTGTTCTTTGTTACTTGGTAGACCATGGCAATTTGATAGCGAATCTGTTCATAATGACAAAACTAATCACTATTCTCTTATGCATGATGGAAAGAAAATTGGTCTAAAACCTATGACTCCCGAACAGGTTTTAAAAGATGATCTTGCTAGAGCTAGTAGAGCTCAAACTGAGGAGAAAAATAAAAGTGAGAATCAGATTGTTGCTGCAGATTTTGTACCACCAAAGAACACTAAATCTGATTCTACACATGCTACTGAAATTCGTTTGAAGAGACCATGTATGCTTGCAAATAAAATTGATATTGCTGAACTAGATGTAAACAATACTCAATGTTATGCAATTGTCTGCAAAGAGGTTTTGTTTTCATTTAAAGATATGCCTCGTTTGCCACCCGCTATTGCTAACCTTTTGCAGGAATATGAGGACGTCTTTCCCGCTGAACTGCCACCAGGAGTACCTCCTATTAGAGGAATTGAGCACCAAATTGATCTAATTCCTGGTGCTACGTTTCCCAACCGCGCGCCATATAGAAACAATCTAGAGGAGACGAAGGAGATACAACGCCAAATTCAGGAACTACTCGGCAGAGATCATATTCGTGAGTCCCTTAGCCCCTGTGTTGTTCCTATTATTTTGGTACCTAAGAAAGATGGTTCTTCGCGCATGTGTACTGATTGTTGAGCTATCAATAATATTACTATTCGATATCGTCATCCTATTCCACGTTTAGATGACATGCTTGATGAATTGAGTGGCTCTACCATGTTTTCTAAAGTTGATTTGCGTAGTGGTTACCACCAGATTCGTATGAAATTAGGAGATGAATGGAAAACAACATTTAAAACTAAGTTCGGTTTATATGTGATGGAGGGGTTAACCTCTTGGGTGGCCCGATCTTCACAGATCTCGTCGTCAAATCGATGGGAAAGCGAGGGGAAAGGGAGAAGGTAGCGGAAGCGAACACACACCTCGCGAAGAACACGATGAACACACGCAAAACTCACACGATACAAGGTCGATTGCTCCCGAACGGCGGCCACCGCTCCGATAGAATCCTCGCAAGGAAAGATCGGTCAACATGCTCCCTCAAATCCACATCCGAGAGGGAAGAACACCTTGGGGAGGGTCTTGACAACTTGGAGACGAGACATCGAACTCCAAGGCCTTGTTCAACGATGGATGCGTGATGCAAAGTCCAATCGAGGTTGGTGATAGTCGGTCCCCTTGGTAAAGGGGATGAGGCAAAACTAGAGATTCCACACAAGGGGGTTGTCTTTAGTCTATCATCTATGCCTAAGGGATACATGAGGGGTGGGGGCTCTATTTATAGGCCAACCACATAAACAGGGGTAGTTTAGGAATAAAACTAGGGTTTGGACGAGCTAGAGGGGAACATGGGCCGAAGGCCCAACAAAGGCTGACAGCACATAGGACCGTAGTACCGGTCCAGATCCGTAGTACCGCTTGCCTCCGGGACTTCACATGGCGTCTCAGATGGGCGGTAGTAGGGGCGGTAGTACCTGGCCGGTAGTACGGCCGAGATCCGTAGTACTACTGGAGACAGAGCATTTGGCGATCTGTCTTCGCCTCCTCTTCCAAGCCTCCGCCTTGTCGGGCTTGATGTTCCTCCCTTGCCTCCGCATCGGTCGATGTGAACCTATCATGCATATGTGACGGAGTATGAAGTAGCATACCATTCAATAGGGTAGGAAGGGGGCTCACATAGAGGAACGGATTCACCTTTGGAGTCCACGACGACTTGGCGTAAGTTGGAGACCAAGATGTGGTAACGACGGTAGGTCGGGCTACATCAGCTCCCCCCTTCAAAAAGAGTCGTCCTCGACTCTACATGCTCATCACAAAGTAGAAGCGGTCGAGAGACCTTCTTGATCCTGGGGTTCACCATATAGTCGTCCTCGGGAAGATTGCCTTGACAACACTTCAATGTTCCTTCACCTTCCTTGAAGCCTACAAAGCTCACAACAAAAGCAAAGCAACACTCAAAGCGTAGCCAATTCATGAAGATTATAGCATGAGTCCTCAAGTAGAAGGAAGTCACCTTAGCTTGTAGAGATAGCTCGATGAATGGTAGCCATAGGTAACTCTCTTCGGTTCTTCTTGTCAACATATAGTCCATAGAGGTTGACATGTATGCATTTGTACCTTCATACAACAAATACCAAGCAACATATGTTTGTGTGTGATAGAGGAGCATGTCATTTATGGCATGTCCATTCTTGTTCACAACACGATTAGCACAACTCAAGTATAGCAAACGGGATGCATATGCAAGGTCAAAGTGCATGGAAGTCGTTGCAAAATCATCCAAATGTGGGAAATCAAAAACTCCATATAACATCTTATTGTGGCACTCAAAGCAATCGAATAGAAATTTTATCAACATCTTTGATGCAAAGCTTGGAGAATTTGGCAAAAACACAAAAGGAAGAATGTCCAAAACAACCTCATTGTGTGTGCCAACCAACCATTGCAAAGAGAAATTGTTCGACATGTTGGATGTCACACACAAATCATCGATAGCAAATATCATGGGAATATGAGTATCCCAAGCGGAAGCCAAAGTAACGTGTTTGCAAACAAACCAAATGAAAGAGCAAGTGGTCCTTATGTTTTTTTCAACAACAAGACGAGATTCTTGGAAGATCTCATGACAATACATGTTCTTAATGGAATTGTGGTTGCACACAAAACATCGGAAAGGTAAATTGTTCAACTTTTTTGTTGCAACATACAAAGCATCATTATCTAAAAGCGAAGAAACATGAATGTCACAAGGGAAGATAATACCATTAACATGCTTGCAATCAAACCATAGGAAAGAGCAATTTGCCAACATGAAAGATGCAAAGTGATGCAGCCCGTCCTACGACCGCTACTACATCTACTCCCACGAGCTCCCCAAGTGGACCCATGACTCGCGCCCGAGCCAAACTCCTTCAAGCTAAGGTGAACTCGCTCCTCTCCTAGTGTGACTTCGACACACCCTTGGATGGCTTGCTACTTCATGCCCATACACTGTGCATCATCAGGTACGAAGAGAAGGACCCAAGGAACGGAGGGGAAACAAACAGTCGCTGCCAGACGCTAGCGGTACTACCGGTTGAGACGACCGGTACTACCGCTCCAAGCGGCCCTACCGGCCCCAGCTACCGGACGCTCCAGGAAGCACCAACCCACGCCCCAGACGCAAGCGGTACTACCGGCAGATACTACCCCCTCCTATCGCTTGCACAGGCGCCTCAAGAAGCTACAGGCCCTCAGCGGTACTACCGCTCCCGAGCTACTACAGCTGGCAACCGGTTGATGGACTGCACTACCGGCCTGGCCCCGATCAATCAAGACGCTCGAGTTCGCCATGTGCCTTGTAACCCTACCTATAATTTACCTTTTTGTTCCGAAACTACCCCTGTTTTGTGGCTGGACTATATATAGCCCCCACCCTCCATTGTAAACCCTAGACTTGGATAATAATAGATATTAAGGAAACCCTTGGAGGACTTATATCTATTGGTCTCATGCTCCTACCAAGGAGCACCGGATTATCCACCCCCCTCTTGGATCTTGCCTAGTGCATTCAAGTTGTACAAGGCCTTGGGTTCTCGGTTTCTCGCCCCCAAGTCGTCAAAATCTCACCAAGCACCTCATCCCCCGTTGTTGGCGTGGAGAGCGAGCTTCGCCCAACACCGATCCTAGAGATTATGTTGGACCGGTTGCCACCGGCGTGAGGAGTAGGCGTGTATCATGTTTTGGTGTGTCTGTGTTCATGGTTTTCATCACTTTCCTCGATTTCATCCCCCGACCACCTCTTTCCCCTCGTTTCTCGTGGAATTAGTGAAAGATCGGGCCAACCCCAGGGTTACCCCATAACATATTGGTATCAAGAGCACGGTTGATCACGAATTTCCCCCCAATTTTTCTTTTATCCACCTTAAAATCGAAAATCCCACCAAAAAGAGCCCCAATTTGCCTTCGGATCAATCTCTGGATTTGGTGAGTTTTTCATGGTTTTGGCCCATAGATCTGTTGCTTTGGGAGTCGATCTATAGCCCCTGTTGTTTCTAGCCCAGCCTTTCGGTCAAATTTCCCACGAATTTGAGGTTTTTGGCAAGTTCATCCTGCTCGGCATTCGCGCTGCTAAGCCGCCGCCGTGCAAGCGGTACTACCGCAAGTGACCGGTACTACCGGTAGTACAAGCGGTACTACCGCTCGTTTCAAGCGGTACTACGCCCGCCACTGACTGTGCTGCCTTGCCCCTTGACGCCTCAATTTCGTTTGCTGACTTTGTCCACCTCGCTTGTTCGTGTTTCGTGTGTTTGTCGCGATTTTCACAACAGCTTCCGCATCAAAGTCATCCCGCGCTCAACGACACCGCGACACTCGAACATCATCCCCCACAAATGGTTGCAAGTCGTCAACAATACCAATGGTATAACTTGCACCACCTTGACAGCCCCATATCTTCCTTTGTGTGTATCTATCCTATGAGAGCAACTCATTTTGTGTTTGTCTAAGCATTGTGCACTTGCCTTTGGAAAGTGAGCGTGTGAGGCCAAATACAAAAGCTAACATAGTAGCATAGCAAGGGAGAAAAAGGAAAAGAATCAAAAAAAAAGAGAAAAAGAAAAAGATAGAATAGAAAGATACATAGTCTCCCAATACATAGAGAATACCAAGCTTGTAAGCCAAGAAAGAGAGAAGAAAGAGCGCACCGAGGCAAGTGCACAAATCTATTGCTTATCCTCTTTTGGCAAAACGAGTTGTAGTCTCTCCTTGTGTTGGCACGACAACCGAGCGTAGTCTTCGTTAGGACCTTTTGTGCTCATTTTCATAGTCGTGCTAACCCCGTTTTTCTCCACGTGTGTGTTTTCCGTGTTTTTGTAGATCGTATCCTTTTTGCTTTTGATCTTTGGTTCTTTACCACGTAGAACAATAACCTTTTGCTTGGATCATTTCGTTTGGTTTTCCACAATCCTAACCCTCCACCAAAAGCTTTTGAGAGTTGTAGCATATTTGTGTGTGAGTTTCTTGCCCATTTCACTTTGCACGCTTTTGGCTCATTTGTGTGGCAATTGGTTTGATATAATCTCCAAGGTGAGGTAAAAGGCTAACTCTCCGCACCATTTCTATCCATATACAACCCTTGTTGGCTTTGCATCATGGACATGCATGGAGAGCCATCCCAACCACCACCACCTCTGGAGGACGACACGCAATTCATGACACGATGGGACCATTGGAATGTCCGAGGAGAATTCAACTATCATTGTGAAGCTCTCGAGCGGCGCCAAGACGAACAATTTAGCGAGGCCCGTGTGGAATTCAAGAACATCGACAACCGCTTCGAAGAAGTCCGTGGCCAAATGCATGCCATGCAACACAACCTCGGTCATCAAAATGAAGCTCTTGGTCGTGCACTCGCCTCAACGGATGAGAAGTTTCAACGCATCATTGATAGACTCGCAAGGCCACGCTCGCGCGAATCAAGCTCATCTCGGCACTCCTCAAGTGAATCAAGTGCACCTCGCCGTCATGCTTCAAGGCACCGGGATGGACCCGTTCTTCAATCCATGAGCTCTTCGCAAGCGATACCATCTCCGCGTCACGCCGCAACGTCAAGCTATTATGGTGACCTCTCTGCAAGACCCACAAGGCGCGAAGCGAACCGGCCACAACCAAGGGCACTTGTGATTCAACAAGAGCAACCTCGCATGGACCACCAAGGCCATCGACGTCGACATGCCCCTTCAACAACAAGTGAAGCTTCCGAAGAGGACGAACAAGATCACCGTTGACGGGAAGCACTCGAAGATCCCCCAAGGCGTCATCATCGACATGTTCGTCCACGTCGGCAACATGATGGTCATGACGAGCCTCCACTACACCAAGAAGAAGAAGAGCAGCCCATTGCACATGCGGCTCGACGTCCTCCTCGCCACATGGCGCAAGCTAATGCTCCTCCGCATCAACCACGACAAGAACAAGAGCAACCTCACCAAGCTCGTCATGAGGACCATCAACCTCCTCCTCGTCCTCAACCGCGACAACAAAACGAGCAAGATCCCCAAGATCGTCGTCAACAACAAGTTCCTCGACCAAACGCGGCACCTCAACAACCGCAAGAGCAACGCAACAGTCACCAAGCAAGACATGAGAGCTCGGATGATGATGATGACCACCCAAATCATGGCAACCGACGCAACCGGAACCGTAATGGAGAAGAAACTTTTGGCAAGCTCAAGTTCACCATGCCAAAGTTCACCGGTTCCAATGAGCCCGAAGAATATCTCTCTTGGGAACTCAAGGTCGACAAGATCTTCCGCATGCACAACTATAGCAATGAGAAGATGATGGCCATGGCATCCCTCGAGTTTGATGAGTATGCCAACCTTTGGTGGGAACAAGTCCAACTCGCTCGCGAAGCAAAAGAAGAGCCTCCAATCGCAACTTGGTAAGATATGAAGGCTCATATGAGATCCCGCTTTGTTCCTTCACACTACACGCGTGACCTCTTTAACAAGCTTCAAACGCTTAGTCAAGGAACAAAGACCGTGGAAGAATACTTCAAGCAAATGGAGCTCAACATGATCCGTGCCAACATTGAAGAGCGAGATGAACAAACAATGGCACGCTTCCTCAATGGCTTGAACCATCCCATCAAGCGCATCAACGAGTTCCACAAGTACAACAACATGGTTGAGCTTGTGCACATCGCTTCAAAGGCCGAGCGTCAAGTGCAAGAAGACATCAAGTACAACAGGCCAAAGACGTACTTCACCTACAAGCAAGCGCCAACCACTACTCCAACAACACCAAGTGGAAGCTCCTCAAGTACCACCAAGCTTCCCTTCAAGCCAACTCTCCCTCAAGGAAAACAACCCCCAAGTGGCAAACACACAAGGGATGATCAACCATTCAATGGTAAATGCTACAAGTGTGGAGGCAAAGGGCACAAGTCAAATGCTTGTGAAAACAAGAAAGTTTTGTTCATCCATGACAACGGCGATGAAGAATACTTGAGTGAAGAAGAGTTTGATGCAAGGGTCAAGGAAGCCTTGGCAAGGCAACATTTGGAAGAGGACCAAAACTTCTTGTGTGTGAGCATGACGCAAGTCCATCGCTTGTGGTCACAAGGGTCTTGACTACCCAAGTCAATGAAAATGAAGACCAACGCTCGAACATCTTTCAAAATCGTGCCGGCATCAATGCGAAGTCCATCAAAGTTGTCATCGATGGAGGGAGTTGCCATAACCTTGCAAGCACGGAATTGTGTGACAAACTCAACCTCACCCTCCATCCGCATAAACACCCCTACCATATCCAATGGCTAAGTGACCAAGGATCCGTCAAGATCAAGCACACCGTCTCGGTGACGCTCTCAATTGGGCACTACATGATGCAGCCCGTCCTACGACCGCTACTACATCTACTTCCACAAGCTCCCCAAGTGGACCGATGACTCGCGCCCGAGCCAAACTCCTTCAAGCTAAGGTGAACTCGCTCCTTTCCTTGTGTGACTTCGATACGCCTTTGGATGGCTTGCTACTTCATACCCATACCTTGTGCATCATCAGGTACGAAGAGACGAACCCACAGATTTGAGGAGCACCAAAAGAGACCAACGCTTCGTCGCAGCCACTGGACCGACTGGCGACCGGTACCGCCACATACGATTATCACCAATGCTACCGCCAACGGCGTAAGGCCCCGAGCTGCCAAATGCTCTTCACATCATCGGTACTATCGCCCGGATCCGTATTACTGGCCCCAGATTACCACGCCATCCCAACAAAAGACCCCATAAGAAGTCCCAGATGTACTACTGCATTACCGGAACCCAGATTACCGCATGACCGGTACTACCGGTCCCGCCGGGCGGTACTACCTCCAGCAGCAGACGCTTTCCGTAATATTTCGGCCCAGCGCCTTGTAACCCTATCCATATTTTGCTATTTCTTCCCAAACTACCCCTGTTTATGTGGCTGGACTATATATAGCCCCCCACCCTCTATTGTAAACCCTAGACTTGGATAATAATAGATATTAAGGAAACCCTTTGAGGACTTATATCTATTGGTCTCATGCTCCTACCAAGGAGCACCGGATTATCCACCCACCTCTTGGATCTTGCTTAAGTGCGTTCAAGTTGTACAAGGCCTTGGGTTCTCGGTGTCTCGCCCCAAGTCGTCAAGATCTCACCAAGCACCTCATCCCCGTTGTTGGCGTGGAGAGCGAGCTTCGCCCAACACCGATCCTAGGGATTATGTTGGACCGGTTGCCACCGGCGTGAGGAGTAGGCGTGTATCGTGTTTTGGTGTGTGTGTGTTCGTGGTTTTCATCGCCTTCATCGATTTCATCCCCGACCACCTGCTCCCCTCGCTTCTCGTGGAATTGTGGAAAGATCGGGCCAACCCTGTGGTTCACCCCTAACATATTGGTATCAAGAGCACGGTTGATCACGAATTTCCCCAATTTTCTTTTTATCCGCTTAAATCGAAAATCCCACCAAAAGAGCCCCAATTTGCCTTGAATCGATCTCGGATTTGGTGCGTTTTTCGTGGTTTTGGTCCATAGATCTGCTTTTTGGGAGTCGATCTATAGCCCCTGTTGTTCCTATCCAGCCTTTCGATCAGTTTTCCCACGGATCTGAGGTTTGTGTCAAGTGGATCTCGTTTTTGTTCGTGTTCTGTCACCAGCGGTACCGTTCCAAGCGGTACTACCGCCATTCCAAGCGGTACTACCGTCTGCATACAAGCGTAGATTACCGCTTATGTAAGGTTTTTCCTTCTTCTTGACACCTCAGTTTGGTCGACTTTCCCTTTAGCTTGTTCGTGTTTCGCGTGTTTGTCTCCATCTTAACACAAGCTTCCGCATCAACGTCATCCCGCGCTCAACGACACCGCGACACTCGAACATCTTCCCCCCACCAACGGTTGCAAGTCGTCAACAATACCAAAGGTATAACTTGCACCACCTTGAGAACCCTATATCTTCCTTTGTGTGTATCTATCCTTTGAGAGCAACTCATTTTGTGTTTGTCTAAGCATTGTGCACTTGCCTTCGGAAAGTGAGAGTGTGAGGCCAAATACAAAGCTAACATAGTAGCATAGCAAGGGAGAAAAGGGATAAAGAATCAAAAAAAAAGAGAACAAACGAAAAAGAGAAAAAGATACATAGTCTCCCAATACAAAGAGAATACCAAGCTTGTAAGCCAAGAAAGAGAGAAGAAAGAGCCCTGCAAGTGCACAAATATATTGCTTTCCTCTTTGGCAAACGAGTGGTCTCTCCTTGTGTTGGCACGACAACCGAGCGTAGTCTTCGTTAGGACCTTTTGTGCTCATTTTCATAGTCGTGCTAACCCCTTTTCTCCACGTGTGTTTTCCGTGTTTTGTAGATCGCTTCCTTTTGCTTTTGATCTTTGGTTCTTTACCACGAGGACAATAACCTTTTGCTTGGATCGCTTCGCTTGGTTTTCCACAACACTAACCTTCCACCAAAAGCCTTTGAGAGTTTCTTGCCATTTCACTTTGCACGCTCATTTGTGTGGCAATTGGTTTGATATAATCTCCAAGGTGAGGTAAAAGGCTAACTCTCCACACCCTTTCTCCATATACAACCCTTCTTGGCTTTGCATTATGGACAGCATGGAAAGCCATCCAACCACCACCACCTCCGGAGGATGATAACCAATTCATGACAAGATGGGACCATTGAAGGTCCGAGGAGAATTCAACTATCGCTAGAAGCTCTCGAGCGCCAAGATGAACAATTTAGCGAGGCCCGTGGAATTCAAGAACATCGACAACCGCTCAAGAAGTCCGTGGCCAAATGCATGCCATGCAACACAACCTCGGTCATCAAAATGAAGCTCTTGGTCGTGCACTCGCCTCAACGGATGAGAAGCTTCAACACATCATTGATGGACTCGCAAGGACACGCTCGCGCGAATCAAGCTCATCTCGGCACTCCTCAAGTGATTCAAGTGCACCTCGCCGTCACGCTTCAAGGCACCGGGATGGACCCGTTCTTCATTCCATGAGCTCTTCGCAAGCGGTTCCATCTCCGCGTCACGCCGCAACGTCAAGCTATGATGGTGACCTCTCCGCAAGACCCCCAAGGCGCGAAGCGAACCGGCCACAACCAAGGGCACTTGTGATTCAACAAGAGCAACCTCGCTTGGACCACAAAGGCCATCACCGTCGACAAGAAGAACTCGAAGACCCTCCAAGGCGTCATCATCGACATGACCGCCCACGTCGGCACCATGATGGTCATGATGACCCTCCCATACACCAAGAAGAAGAGCAGCCCATTGCACGCGCGGCTCGACGTCCTCCTCGCCACATGGCGCAAACTAATGCTACTCGGCATCAACCACGACAAGAACAAGAGCAACCTCACCAAGATCGTCATGAGGACCATCAACCTCCTCCTCGTCCTCAACCGCGACAACAAAACGAGCAAGATCCCCAAGATCGTCGTCAACAACAAGTTCCACCACCAAACGCGACACCTCAACAACCGCAAGAGCAACGCAACAATCACCAAGCAAGACATGAGAGGTCGGATGATGATGATGATGACCGCCCAAATCATGGCAACCGACGCAACCGGAACCGCAATGTAGAAGAAACTTTAGGCAAGCTCAAGTTCACCATGCCAAAGTTCACCGGTTCCAATGAGCCCGAGGAATATCTTTCTTGGGAACTCAAGGTCGACAAGATCTTCCGCATGCACAACTATAGAAATGAGAAGATGATGGCCATGGCATCCCTCGAGTTTGATGAGTATGCCAACCTTTGGTGGGAACAAGTCCAACTCGCTCGCGAAGCAAAAGAAGAGCCTCCAATCGCAACTTGGCAAGATATGAAGGCTCATATGAGATCCCGCTTTGTTCCTTCGCACTACACGTGTGACCTCTTCAACAAGCTTCAAACGCTTAGTCAAGGGACAAAGACCGTGGAAGAGTACTTCAAACAAATGGAGCTCAACATGATCCATGCCAACATCGAAGAGCGAGATGAACAAACCATGGCACGCTTCCTCAATGGCTTGAACCATCCTATCAAGCGCATCACCGAGTTCCAAAAGTACAACAACATGGTTGAGCTTGTGCACATCGCATCCAAGGCCGAGCGTCAAGTGCAAGAGGACATCGAGTACAACAAGTCAAAGACATACTTCACCTTCAAGCAAGCGTCAACCACTACTCCAACAACTCCAAGTGGAAGCTCCTCAAGTACAACCAAGCTTCCCTTCAAGCCAACTCTCCCTCAAGGAAAACAGCCCCCAAGTGGCAAACACACAAGGGATGATCAACCTTTCACCGGTGAATGCTACAAGTGTGGAGGCAAAGGGCACAAGTCGAATGCATGTGGAAACAAGAAAGTTTTGTTCATCCATGACAACGGCGATGAAGAATACTTGAGTGAAGAAGAGTTTGATGCAAGGTTCAAGGAAGCCATGGCAAGGCAACATTTGGAAGAGGACCAAGAACTTCTTGCGTGTGAGCATGACGCAAGTCCATCGCTTGTGGTCACCAGGGTCTTGACTACCCAAGCCAATGAAAATCAAGACCAACGTCAACATCTTCCAAACTCGTGCGGCATCAATGGGAAGTCCATCAAAGTTTTCATCGATGGAGGGAGTTGCCACAACCTTGCACGGAATTGTGAGAAACTCAACCTCACCCTCTTCCGCATAAACACCCTACCATATCCAATGGCTAAGTGACCAAGGATCCGTCAAGATCAAGCACACCGTCTCGGTGACGTTCTCAATTGGGCACTACAAGGACACGGCCGAGTGTGACGTGGTCCCAATGACGGTTTGCCATATGTTGCTCTAAGGCCGTGGCAATATGACAAGCGTGCTTTGCATAATGGTCACTCAAACACTTACACCTTCAAATGGCTTGATAAAACTTGTGTGTTGCAACCAATGACTCCTAGCCAAATAATTGCGGACAATGCAAAGGCTTTAGCGAGGGCGCAATACGCAACAACACCTTGTGAGAAGAGTGGTGAGCGAGAGAACCACACCATAGTGAGTGAGAGCTACAAGCCAAACTCGAGTGGAAAAACTAAGAGTGTTCTTCTTGACACCAAAAGTGAGATGAGAGAAGTGTGGAACAACCCATCCATCTTGCACTATGTCCTTGTATGCAAGGGACTAGCGCAAGGAACTAACGACTTGACAAATGTCCCTCCTTCTTTGATGGCTATTTTGCAGGAATACATTCCCCACGCCGAAGAGCTTACGCCGCCAAGCACTCAACCACCATGAGGAGCCCGCTCAGATCGCTTCACGGTTTTAAGCCTCTCACCGCTTCGACACTTCCACTTCCACTTCATGAACGTGCCAACATGGACGTTGTCAAGCGTGTCCAACCAATGAAGGAACTCCATGAAGACACACGAGCTACAATCGAGCAACAAGTCCTTCGCCAAGCATCAAAGTATCTTGTGAGCTTGACATTCAATGTCACTGACCTCTCACCCTACCATGGAGAAGATGAAATTGAGAAGGTTGAAGAGTCGAGGACGACTCTTTCCCAAGGGGGGGGATCTGATGCAGCCCGTCCTACGACCGCTACTACATCTACTTCCACAAGCTCCCCAAGTGGACCGATGACTCGCGCCCGAGCCAAACTCCTTCAAGCTAAGGTGAACTCGCTCCTTTCCTTGTGTGACTTCGATACGCCTTTGGATGGCTTGCTACTTCATACCCATACCTTGTGCATCATCAGGTACGAAGAGACGAACCCACGGGACGGAGGAGCACCAGCCGAAGAGACCAAACGCTCTCTGTCGCCAGCGGTACTACGGACCGGCGACCGTATTACCATTGGCGGTATCACCAATGCTACCGCCAACCATGTAAGGCCCTGAGCTGCCAAAATGCTCTCACATCATGGTACTACCCCGGATCCGGATTACCGGGTCCCTAGACATTGCCACCGCCCCCAACAGAAGACCCCAAGAAGTCCTGTGACGACAAGCGGTACCGGGCCAGGAACAGATTACCGCATGACCGGTAATTAACGGTCCCGGGCGGTACTACCGCCAGCAGACGCTCAGTAATATTTCGCCCAAATTTTGTAACCCTATCCATATTTCGCTATTTGTTCCCAACCCCTGCTTATGTGGTCGGACTATATATAGCCCCCACCCTCTATTGTAAACCCTAGACTTGGATAATAATAGATATTAAGGAAACCCTTTGAGGACTTATATCTATTGGTCTCATGCTCCTACCAAGGAGCACCGGATTATCCACCCACCTCTTGGATCTTGCTTAAGTGCGTTCAAGTTGTACAAGGCCTTGGGTTCTCGGTGTCTCGCCCCCAAGTCGTCAAGATCTCACCAAGCACCTCATCCTCCGTCGTTGGCGTGGAGAGCGAGCTTCGCCCAACACCGATCCTAGGGATTATGTTGGACCGGTTGCCACCGGCGTGAGGAGTAGGCGTGTATCGTGTTTTGGTGTGTGTGTGTTCGTGGTTTTCATTGCCTTCATCGATTTCATCCCCCGACCACCTCGTTCCCCTCGTTTCTCGTGGAATTCGTGAAAGATCGGGCCAACCCCAGGGTTCACCCCCTAACACTACAAGGACATGGTGGAATGTGACGTGGTCCCAATGACAGTTTGCCATATGCTGCTCGAAAGGCCGTGGCAATATGACAAGCGTGCTTTGCATAATGGTCACTCAAACACTTACACCTTCAAATGGCTTGATAAAACTTGTGTGTTGCAACCAATGACTCCTAGCCAAATAATTGCGGACCATGCAAAGGCTTTAGGGGCGCACACGCAAAACACCTTGTGAGAAGAGTGGTGAGCGAGAGAACCACACCATAGTGAGTGAGAGCTACAAGCCAAACTCGAGTGGAAAAACTAAGAGTGTTCTTCTTGCCACCAAAAGTGAGATGAGAGAAGTGCGGAACAACCCATCCATCTTGCACTATGTACTTGTATGCAAAGGACTAGCGCAAGGAACTAACGACTTGAAAAATGTTCCTCCTTCTTTGATGGCTATTTTGCAGGAATTCCAAGATGTATTCCCTGAAGAGCTTCCTCATGGCCTTCCTCCTCTTCGTGGAATCGAGCACCGCATCGACCTCATACCCGGCGCACCACTCCCAAACCGCGCCGTATCGCCTGAACCCTAAGAGACGAAGGAGATCGAACGTCAAATCAACCAACTCGTCTCCAAAGGTTTGATCCAAGTAAGCACTAGCCCAAGCGCGTCCCCGTGATTCTAGTCCGAAACGGATGATACGTTGCGGTTATGCATGGACTGCCGTCCAATCAATGCTATCACCGTGCGTTATCGACATCCTATACCGCGTCTTGATGACATGCTTGATGAGTTATGTGGAGCCACTATTTTTTCGAAAATTGATCTTCGTAGTGGTTACCATCAAATTCGCATGGCTGAAGGTGATGAGTGGAAAACCGCCTTCAAGACCAAGCTTGGTCTCTATGAATGGTTGGTTATGCCTTTTGGCTTATCTAACGCCCCATCTACCTTCATGCGCCTAATGAACCATATTTTGAGATCTCTCATTGGGAAGAGTGTAGTTGTTTACTTTGATGACATTCTTGTCTATAGCAAGTCACTAGAGGAGCATGTTACTCATGTTAAGGAGGTACTTCAAATCCTTTGTCATGAAAAGCTTCATGCTAATCTCCCAAAGTGCACTTTTGCAAAAGACAAGCTGATTTTCCTTGGTTTTGTCGTGTCTTCTAATGGCATTGAAGTTGATGACTCAAAAGTCAAGGACATACGAGATTGGCCCATCCCTACAAATGTTCGTGAACTTCGTAGTTTTCATGGGTTGGCTGGCTTTTACCGTCGTTTTGTCAAAGAATTTTCTACAGTTGCTTGCCCCCTCAATGAATTGACCAAGAAAAATGTCACGTTCGTTTGGGGAAAAGCACAACAAAAGGCTTTTGATGAGCTCAAAAAGAGGCTCACCGAAGCACCACTTCTTGCATTGCCGGATTTCACAAAAACCTTTGAGATTGAATGTGACGCTAGTGGTATTCGCATTGGTGGCGTCCTTATGCAAAATGGGCGTCCTATTGCTTACCATAGTGAGAAACTTGATGGCGCACGCCTCAATAATCCCATTTATGACAAAGAACTTTTTGCCTTGGTTCGAGTTCTTCAAGTGTGGCAACACTATATTTGGCCCAAAGAATTTATCATCCATTCCGACCATGAGTCAATGAAGTATCTTAAGGGCCAAGCCAACTTGAGTAAAAGGCACGCAAAATGGGTTGAGTTTATGGAGTCTTTTCCTTACATTGTCAAATACAAGAAGGGCAAAGAAAATGTGGTAGCGGACGCCTTGTCTCGCCAAAACACAAGCCTTCTTACATGACTCGAAGTCAATGTCTTGGGTCTTGATGACATCAAATCTTTGTACGCGTCCGACCTTTTCTTTGGACCAATAGTTGCACAATGTTCAACCGACAAAGGGATTGATGATTTCTATTTGCATAAGGGTTTCCTTTTCAAATAAAACAAGCTTTGCATTCCGAAATTGTCTCTCCAACTTTTGCTTCTTCAAGAGTCCCATGGTGGAGGCCTTATGGGTCACTTTGGCCGTGACAAGACATATGACATGCTCTCCACTCACTACTATTGGCCAAAGATGAAGCGCGACGTGGAGAGCCACGTTCAACGATGCACTACATGTATCCAAGCTAAGTCTAAGTCCAACCCCTTTGGTCTTTATATGCCATTGCCTATTCCTCATACACCTTGGTCGGACATTAGTATGGACTTTGTGTTAGGCTTGCCTAGATCTAAACATGGTCATGATTCCATATTTGTAGTAGTGGATCGCTTTTCCAAAATGGCACATTTCATTCCGTGCCATAAGACCGATGATGCTTCACATATAGCCAATTTGTTTTTTAGGGAAATAATTCGGCTAAACGGTGTGCCTAGAACAATCGTCTCCGACCGTGACATAAAATTCATGAGCTACTTCTGGAAGACTCTCATGGCCAAGCTCGGCATCAAGCTCCTCTTCTCGTCCGCCTCGCATCCTCAAACCGATGGACAAACCGAGGTCGTCAATCGAAGCCTTGGCACACTCCTCTGCGTGTTGATAAAGAAGAACCTTAAAGACCGGAGGAATGTATTCCACACCGAAGTTCGCCTACAACCGCACCAAGCACTCCACCACCATGAGGAGCCCGTTCATGATCGTCTATGGCTTCGAGCCTCTCACCGCGCTCGATATCCTTCCACTTCCATTTCATGAACGTGCCAATATGGACGTTGTCAAGCGTGCCCAAACAATGAAGAAACTCCATGAAGACACACGAGCTACTATCGAGCAACAAGTCCTTCGACAAGCTTCAACGCTAAACAAGACCAAGAAAGAGATGATCTTTCATGAGGGCGACCTTGTATGGATACACTTGAGTAAAGACCGCTTCCTCAAGGAACGCAACTCCAAGCTAAAGCCAAGAGGCGATGGACCATTCAAGGTGCTCAAGAGGATCAACAACAACGCCTATGTCATCGATATATACCAACATCGAAGTATCTTGTGAGCTCGACATTCAATGTCAAGGACCTCTCACCCTACCATGGCGAAGAGGAAGTTGTGACGGTTGAAGAGTCGAGGACGACTCTTTCCCAAGGGGGCGAGCTGATGCAGCCCGTCCTACGACCGCTACTACATCTACTCCCACGAGCTCCCCAAGTGGACCCATGACTCGCGCCCGAGCCAAACTCCTTCAAGCTAAGGTGAACTCGCTCCTCTCCTTGTGTGACTTCGACACACCCTTGGATGGCTTGCTACTTCATGCCCATACATTGTGCATCATCAGGTACGAAGAGAAGGACCCAAGGAACAGAGGGGAAGCAACCAGTCGCTGCCAGACGCCAGCGGTACTACCGGTTGAGACGACCGGTACTACCGCTCCAAGCGGCCCTACCGGCCCCAGCTACCGGACGCTCCAGGAAGCACCAACCCACGCCCCAGACGCAAGCGGTACTACCGGACAGCGGTACTACCGCCCCCTCCTACCGCTCGCCACAGGCGCCTCCGACGGAAGCTCCAGGCCCTCAAGCGGTACTACCGCTCCCGGAGCGGTACTACCGGTTGCAACCGGTACTACCGGTTGATGGACCGGTACTACCGGCCCTGACTGAATCTGCACGCCTGAGTTCGGCCATGTGCCTTGTAACCCTACCTATAATTTACCTTTTTGTTCTGAAACTACCCCTGTTTTGTGGCTGGACTATATATAGCCCCCACCCTCCATTGTAAACCCTAGACTTGGATAATAATAGATATTAAGGAAACCCTTTGAGGACTTATATCTATTGGTCTCATGCTCCTACCAAGGAGAACCGGATTATCCACCCCCCTCTTGGATCTTGCCTAGTGCGTTCAAGTTGTACAAGGCCTTGGGTTCTCGGTTTATCGCCCCCAAGTCGTCAAGATCTCACCAAGCACCTCATCCCCTGTTGTTGGCGTGGAGAGCGAGCTTCGCCCAACACCGATCCTAGAGCTTATGTTGGACCGGTTGCCACCGGCGTGAGGAGTAGGCGTGTATCGTGTTTTGGTGTGTGTGTGTTCGTGGTTTTCATCGCTTTCCTCGATTTCATCCCCCGACCACCTCTTTCCCCTCGTTTCTCGTGGAATTCGTGAAAGATCGGGCCAACCCCAGGGTTACCCCATAACACAAAGCATGCAAAAGGTATCAGAGCTGGGTTCGATCTTGAACTCACTTGTGGGATGCTCTCAAGAGCTCTTTTTGTCAACTCGTGCTCAACCGAGGTTGACATTATTGTGCGGGTACCTACACACATCATATGTAAAAGGAAGAACGTGTGTGCATGGTAGAGATACACATCATCCATCATGACGTATCTCTTCTTGTGCACATCACCATTAATTTCAATCAAGTATGAAATAGATGCATGGTGAGTATGCATGTGGGGAACATGCTTATCAAGGCAATCATCAAAATCTCCAAAAATTGAGAAAGCTATGGGGGCCATCTCATTATAACGCATATGATCAATATTGTTGCAAGCAAAACAAGTGAAATAGCAAAGCATTCATCTTATCGCAAGCAACGGGAGAAATTGAATGACTAGCATGACAAGGCAAGTCCAAAGCAATTGGAGGATACACACAAGATGCATAGCATGGCATGTGTATGGCAATGATATCGCAATCAAACAATTCCACATGATCAATATTATGCAAAGGCAAAGCATCACATGGGAATATGAGTGAAGCATATGTAATGTCCATAGCATGCATATCCTCACAATTCATCATGTCCACTAGTGGGATCATGGCATCATCAACACCCTTATTGTTACCTTGTTCATACCTCTCATATGAAGTGGGTGTTGTGGAAGTAGTGGCCTCCTTGTGGACGACTTCATTTTCTTGATGTAGCCATGGCATAGCATCATCTTCGTGCACCATGTACATCTTTTCCAATTGAGGCATCATTGATTCATGGCTTCGGGCGTCTTCATCCATGGAACCTAGCACAACACAAGAGAACACACTAGAGGTAGAGGGTAAGTTGTTAGAATTCGAAATGGTCTCACTTGACCTATCAACTACCACTCTCAACTCACTAGGAGTATCGCTCATGCCCTCCAAGTGGAAGCACTCAATCTCACATAAGGTGGAGTCACTCATGTCACTCTTGTTCTCACTCAAGTGGGCTAAGTGGCTCTCATACTCACATGGGATTGGTACCACATCATCACTCAAGCATATGGGGGTAGGCTCGGGTTCCTCAACTCCATGCGCCTCCTTCGGTGAAGGGAAAATCCCATGCTCACCATTCTTGACCTTGTCGCCTTCAAGGTTGGATGCCATAAGATGGGCATCATCGCTCGCCTCCATGGTCGAAGGGAAAATCCCATGCTCGACCGTCTTGTGGCCATCTCGTAGTAGTGGTGGAGGTAGGCTCATGCTATCCAACTTGGCGAAGTAGAGTTCTACATTTTACTCGTTGGTGAGGTCGTGGAAGTAAAGTGTAGGCATTGAACTTGATGGCGAGGAGGAAGGCTTGCTCTTGGTGCCATTATGGTGGTGGCACGAGTAGTTGAAGGTGCCCTATGATGGTGTCGACGGAGGTCATTGGCGTGCCTTGCCGATGGTTGATGTAGGTGGCGCACTTGGTCGTCCACATGACACTCGCGACGATGATCACTTGCCTTGGCACTCTTCTTGTGCTTGTGGTGCCTTCTTGAGCTTGCTTGAGCATTATGGTTGGTGCTCATCACGAATTCTTCGTCTTGGTGGCGAAGATGCCTTTGACGATGTCTTGTATCCTCTTTATGGTGGCGATGCTCATGAGAGGATGTTTATCGATGAAGAGTCTTGTTTCTTGGCGCCTCTTGATGCATATGATGTTTGGACGCCACTCTTGTTTGGATAGGAGATGGAGCTTGGTGCCTTGGAGGTGATGTAGCTTCGCGCCTTGGAGATGGTGGAGCTTGACGCCTTGGAGGTGATGAAGCTTGGCGCCTTGGAGATGGTGGCGCTTGACGCCATCTAGATGGTGGCACTTGTCGCCTTGGAGGTGGATCATCGAAGTAGGTGGTGCCCTTTGGTGTGGCACGCTTGGCCTTGAAGGTCATGGAATCTTGATGATGCGCCTCCTCTTGCTTGGCGTAGTAGGCTTCCATCTCCACGCGGTGGAGGAATTCTTCATGGCTCGTGGAGGAGCCATCAAACTCGATGAAGTTCTCCGTGTCCTCCATGCTCGGCGAGGCATCGTCGATGTCGCACTCGAAGTCATCCATTCTTAGGGAGTAATTGTTGGTGTAGTACTCCATATCACCCAAGCATGTGGAGCCATAGTCGGTGTAGTGCTCCATAGGCTCCATGCATGAGGAGCCATTGTCGACGTAGAGCTCCATGTCTTCCATGCATGTGGAGTCGTCGTAGGTGTAGTGCTCCGGGTCCTCAAAGCATGCGGAGCCATTGGCGGTGTTGTGCTCCGTCATGTCCTATATACTTGTGGAGTCGTAGTCATGGTGGCTCATCATGGATTCTTCATAGATATCATCCTCGGTTCCGGAGTCCCTAGACATGATGCACAAGACCAAGCGGTGTATATGGAAGTGGTAGTGGGAGTTAGGGATACAACGTCAAACCTTACTTTACCTTGGAAGATCGTATCGTGCAAGTGGCCACACTTGAGAGCAATAAACCAAGCAAAGTGAAGTTCACGCGGAACACCAAAACCAACTACTAACCAAAAAAACACACACACAAGGCCTATGGTGGATAGGTATGGAAAGTGGCATGTCAAGAAACAATCCGAAATCAAGATATTGTAATGGTAAGTAAAGAACCACAATGATCACAAAGCAAACAAGTCAATCCACAAGATAGGAAATATGTACAAGGAAACACACACGGTGGGATAAATAGGACTTGTGCGACGGAGAAAGTGAGCTAAGAACCAAATGATTACCTAGCGAAGACTATAAGCTCGTGTCATACAAGTACAAGGAGAGACGCTAGTTCGATTGCACAAGATTGGTGGGCTACAAGATATGCACAATAAGTACCACCTATATGATGTTCATCGAGCTTGCGCTTCCTATTCTATGAGGCACATGTATATCTCTTTCTTTTTCTTTTCTCCTTTTTTCTTTTTTTTCTTTTTTTTTCTTTTTCTTTTTCACTTGCCTCTTCCTTGTGCCAACAACTATCAAGATAACTATATGAGATAGCGCTCACAATGTTTGCTCGGAATTCTACAAGGTATCAAATGTGCATAGCCCAAGCAATCATAAGAGGAACTAGTCTCAATAGGTGCTTGTTGCTCGCAAAGATAGTGGGGTTCACAAAGGAATGCAAGTGGGGAGAAGTCGCGGAATGTTTATACCTTTTGTCGACGATCTTCACCCTTTATTGTTGAATTTTGCCTTGCTCACGAAATTTGGATGGAGTAGATAGCATGAACAACGCGGATGATTATGTAGAGCTCCTTCTCCTCTTCGAAACGAGCTAAAGAACACCAAAATCCGAGTTCGAATGCAAAAGTTATGCTTAAAACGGTGAGAGGCTGAAATCTGGAAACCTGCTGTTTTCTTTCTGTACTGGGCGGTAGTACCGGATTTTGGGCCCGGTAGTACCGGAAAAGGGCGGTAGTACCGGATTTTAAGCCCGGTAGTACCGCTGGGTCCAGAAACTCCCAGTTTTGACGCGTTTTCACGATTTTCGCGATTTTCTCCCAGATTTGACGCGTTTTCGCGATTTTGGGGCGATTTGGGCGGAAAATCTTCAAGAAAAACACCAAATCGACGGGGGAAATCAAGGAATTAGGCTATGGGAACGCAAAGGAAGGTAGATCAACAAGTTAAGAAAGTAATCCACGGATCAAAACCTACCAAAACGCACTCAAATCACAGATCGATCCAAAACACGAATTGGGGCTCTTTTTGGTGGAATTTTCGAATTTATGGGGAAAAGACCAAATCGGTGAGAAATCCGTGGCAACCAAAAGCTGCTGATACCAGATGATGGAGGGGTTAACCTCTTGGGTGGCCCGATCTTCACGGATCTCGTGGTCAAATCGATGGGAAAGCGAGGGGAAAGGGAGAAGGTAGCGGAAGCGAACACACGCCTCGCGAAGAACACGATGAACACACGCAAAACTCACACGATACAAGGCCGATTGCTCCCGAGCAGGCCGCTCGATAGAATCCTCGCAAGGAAAGATCGGTCAACGTGCTCCCTCAAATCCACATCGGAGAGGGAAGAACACCTTGGGGAGGGTCTTGACAACTTGGAGACGAGACATCGAACTCCAAGGCCTTGTTCAACGATGGATGCGTGATGCAAAGTCCAATCGAGGTTGGTGACGATAGTCGGTCCCCTTGGGTAAGGGGATGAGGCAAAACTAGAGATTCCACACAAGGGGGTTGTCTTTAGTCTATCATCTATGCCTAAGGGATACATGAGGGGTGGGGGCTCTATTTATAGGCCAACCACATAAACAGGGGTAGTTTAGGAATAAAACTAGGGTTTGGATGAGCTAGAGGGGTACATGGGCTGAAGGCCCAACAAAGGTCTGTGTGAGCACAGGACGGCCGGTAATCTGGGACTTGGGTCCGTGTACTGACTGACCGTAATCTGGGTCCAGATCTGGTAACCGCTTGCGATCCGGGACTTCATTGGCGTCGTCTGTATGGGGAGGCGGTAGTGGTGGTACCGTGATGGCCAGATCCGGTACTACCGCTGGAGACAGAGAGCATTTGGCGATCTGTCTTCTTTCGTCTCCTCTTCCAAGCCTCCGTCTTGTCGGGCTTGATGTTTCGGTCTTCCTCCCTTGCCTCCGTACTAGTCGGTGTGAACCTATCATGCATATGTGACGGAGTATTACGTAGCATACCATTCAATAGGGTAGGAAGGAGGCTCGCATAGAGAAACGGATTCACCTTTGGAGTCCATGACAACTTGGCGTAAGTTGGAGACCAAGATGTGGTAACGACCGTAGGTCAGGCTACATCAATATGAGTGGTTAGTAATGTCGTTTGGTTTAACTAATGCACCTAACACTTTTATGAGATTAATTAACGAAGTTTTACGTGCTTTCATTGGACGTTTTGTGGTAGTCTACTTTGATGATATTATGATTTATAGCAAATCTTTAGAGGATCATTTGGACCATTTACGTGCCGTTTTCAATGCTTTACGTGATGCACGTTTGTTTGGTAACCTTGAGAAGTGCACCTTTTGCACCAATCGAGTTGCCTTTCTTGGCTATGTTGTTACATCACAGGGTATTGAAGTGGATCCAGCCAAGATTGAAGCTATTGAGAATTGGCCGCAGCCCAAGACGGTCACACAAGTGAGGAGTTTTCCTGGCCTCGTTGGTTTTTATCAGCGCTTTGTCAAAGACTTTGGATCAATTGCGGCGCCGCTGAATGAGCTTACCAAGAAGGATGTGCCCTTTGTTTGGGGCGATGCACAACAACAGGCCTTCGTCATATTGAAAGATAAGCTAACACATGCTCCCTTACTCCAACTTCCTGATTTTACTAAGACTTTTGAGCTTGAATGTGATGCTAGTGGAATTGGTTTGGGAGGGGTGTTATTACAAGAGGGAAAACCTATTGCATATTTTAGTGAGAAATTGAGTGGGGCTAGTCTGAACTATTCTCCTTATGATAAAGAACTATTTGCGTTGGTTCGGACATTAGAAACTTGGCAACATTATCTATGGCCTAAAGAATTTGTTATTCATTCTGATCATGAATCTTTGAAGCATATTTGTAGTCAAGCTAAGTTGAATCGTCGCCATGCAAAGTGGGTTGAATTTATTGAGTCTTTTCCTTATGTTATCAAACACAAAAAGGGTAAAGATAATATTATTGCTGATGCTTTGTTGTGCCGTTATACTTTGTTATCTCAACTTGACTTCAAAATATTTGGATTAGAAACTATTAAGGAACAATATGTGCATGATGCTGAATTTAAAGATGTATTGCAGAATTGTAGAGATGGTAGAACATGGAACAAGTTCGTCTTCAATGATGGATTTGGGTTTCGTGCTAACAAACTATGTATTCCGGATAGTTCTGTTCGTCTTTTGTTGTTACAGGAGGCGCATGGAGGAGGATTGATGGGACACTTTGGTGTCAAGAAAACGGAGGATGTTCTTGCTGCACACTTCTTTTGGCCACGTATGCGTCGAGATGTTGAGAGATTTGTGGCACGCTGCACTACTTGTCAAAAAGCTAAGTCTCGCCTTAATCCACATGGTTTATATATGCCTCTTCCTTTTCCTAGTGTTCCTTGGGAGGATATTTCTATGGACTTTGTTTTGGGATTGGCACGAACACAGAAGGGGAGGGATAGTATTTTTGTTGTTGTGGATCGTCTTTCTAAGATGGCACACTTTATTCCTTGTCATAAAACGGATGATGCTGCGCATATTGCTGATTTGTTCTTTCGTGAAATTGTTCCTTTGCATGGTGTGCCAAATTCTATTGTCTCTGATCGTGATACTAAATTTCTTAGCCACTTTTGGAGGAGTTTATGGGCTAAGTTGGGGACTAAATTGCTGTTTGGTACTACATGTCATCCTGATATGGCGAAGGTGTCCGATGTTTCGATGAGATGGTGATAGTAGATTTGGTGGATTTCGGGCTTGACGATCCGACTACACGTGCGAGCACGAGCGCCAATGCAATCGCTAGGCCAATCTCCTGGAGGTTACCAATCCTGCGGGAACACGATCAGCCTGACCAGCGAGGGTCTTAATTCCTACCTGAAATCGAGAACAAGTAAGAACCAATATTGCAATCAAGATATTGCGGATTAAGAGGAAAGCTTTATTGAAAAGGTGGGATCCTGAATAGGTGCGAAGTACAAGAGGCCTCTGCGACGCTCGAGCCTTGGCGAAGTTGCTATGATGGCTAACTTAATGTCTAAACAAAATCCGAGTCTAGGGTGACGGCTATGGGGAGTATTTAAGGAGGAAAAGGTGGGGTTTCGGCCAGCCATGGAAGTGGTGGCCGAATCCAACCCTAGAAGTCCTTTTCCCCTCAAATACGGACTCTAAAAAGTGGCTATTTAAAATCCTGCGAAAATTACGTGGGCCTGGCCCAAAATAAAGGTGTCGTAGCACCATATTAATCTATGGACGAATTCGTGAAGTATTAATCTTGAATATTTCGTCCAAGCCTTCTTTCGTCATTATGGTGGCCTCAAAGTTCTGAAATCTCCATCCGTGGCCTTCTCTTGGATCATCACATGCTTGCCGCCATCTCCATGCATGGCCATGCTCCAATGCTTGTCCCTCTCATCCATGCTTGGTCCATCATTCCTAAGAGTAAGAAATATATCTGATTTAGGCAGCATCATATTCTCATGTATGTGAGGAATAGTTCCAAGAAACGAAAGTACCTGATAGTTAAGTTGTTTGGCACGAGATCTTGTGATGGGTCCTTGTATGTGTGTTGCTGTAGGTACAACGGTTGCATCAATGGAAGGGATGTCCACATCATGCTCCCCTTCTTGAATTGAACTCGTCCTCGACGCAATCTCATCTTCCTCACCAAAGTAAGGCTTCAAATCTGCAATGTTAAACGTAGGACTAACCGTACCAAAGTCTGCAGGCAACTCAAGTTTATATGCATTATCATTTATTTTCTCTAACACCTTAAAGGGACCAGCAGAACGCGGCATTAACTTCGACTTGCGTAAATCAGGAAAACGATCTTTACGCAAATGTAACCAAACAAGATCTCCAACATCAAACACAACATGCTTTCTCCCATTATCCCCAGCAAGTTTATACTTAGCATTCATGTGTTCAATGTTATCTTTAGTAGTCTTATGCAAGTTTAATATCATTTCAGCACGTTGTGTAGCATCCAAATTATTTTGCACCGAAGAAGGTAAAGGCAATAAATCAATAGGTGCACGAGGAACAAAACCAAACGCAATATCAAATGGGCACATCTTTGTGGTAGAATGCAGCGAACGATTATAAGCAAATTCTATATGAGGTAAACACTCTTCCCACAATTTTAAGTTTTTCGTTAAAATAGCCCGCAACATAGTAGACAAAGTTCTATTTACTACTTTAGTTTGTCCATTAGTTTGGGGATGACATGTAGTACTAAACAGCAATTTAGTCCCTAACGTAGCCCATAAACATCTCCAAAAGTGGCTAAGAAATCACGATCAGAGACAATAATATTTGGCACACCATGCAAACGAACAATTTCACGAAAGAACAAATCAGCAATATGCACAGCATCATCCGTTTTATGACATGGAATAAAGTATGCCATCTTAGAAAACCGATCCACAACAACAAAAATAATATCCCTCCCCTTCTGTGTTCATGGCAATCCCAAAACAAAGTCCATAGAAATATCCTCCCAAGGAACACTAGGAACAGGAAGAGGCATATATAAACCATGTGGATTAAGGCGAGACTTAGCTTTTTGACAAGTAGTGCAGCGTGCCACAAATCTCTCAACATCTCGACACATACGTGGCCAAAAAAAGTGTGCATCAAGAACATCCTCCGTTTTCTTGACACCAAAGTGTCCCATCAATCCTCCTCCACGCACCTCCTGTAACAACAAAAGACGAACAAAACTATCCGGAATGCATAGTTTGTTAGCACGAAACACAAATCCATCATTGAAGACGAACTTGTTCCATGTTCTACCATCTCTACAATTCTGCAACACATCTTTAAATTCAGCATCATGCACATATTGTTCCTTAATAGTTTCTAATCCAAATATTTTGAAGTCAAGTTGAGATAACAAAGTATAACGCGGCGACAAAGCATCAGCAATAAAATTATCTTTACCCTTTTTGTGTTTGATAACATAAGGAAAAGACTCAATAAATTCAACCCACTTTGCATGGCGACGATTCAACTTAGCTTGACTACGAATATGCTTCAAAGATTCATGATCAGAATGAATAACAAATTCTTTAGGCCATAGATAATGTTGCCAAGTTTCTAATGTCCGAACCAACGCATATAATTCTTTATCATAAGTAGAATAGTTCAGACTATCCCCACTCAATTTCTCACTAAAATATGCAACAGGTTTTCCCTCTTGTAATAACACCCCTCCCAAACCAATTCCACTAGCATCACATTCAAGCTCAAAAGTCTTAGTAAAATCAGGAAGTTAGAGTAAGGGAGCATGTGTTAGCTTATCTTTCAATATGACGAAGGCATGTTGTTGTGCATTGCTCCAAACAAAGGGCACATCCTTCTTGGTAAGATCATTCAGCGGCGCGGCAATTGATCCAAAGTCTTTGACAAAACGCCTATAAAAACCAGCGAGGCCAAGAAAACTCCTCACTTGTGTGACCATCTTGGGCTGCGGCCAATTCTCAATAGCTTCAATCTTGGCTGGATCCACTTCAATACCCTGTGATGTAACAACATAGCCAAGAAACGCAACTCGATTGGTGCAAAAGGTGCACTTCTCAAGGTTACCAAACAAACGTGCATCACGTAAAGCATTGAAAACAGCACGTAAATGGTCCAAATGATCCTCTAAAGATTTGTTATAGATCAGAATATCATCAAAGTAGACTACCACAAAACGTCCAATGAAAGCACGTAAAACTTCGTTCATTAATCTCATGAAAGTGCTAGGTGCATTAGTTAAACCAAACGGCATTACTAACCACTCATATAAACCGAACTTAGTTTTAAATGCTGTTTTCCATTCATCTCCATGGTAAACAACTGAGTCCATGTATGCTTGCAAATAAAATTGATATTGCTAAACTTGATGTAAACAATACTCAATGTTATGCAATTGTCTGCAAAGAGGTTTTGTTTTCATTTGAGGATATGCCTCCTTCTTTGCCACCCGCTATTGCTAACCTTTTGTAGGAATATGAGGACGTCTTTCCCGCTGAGCTACCACCAGGACTACCTCCTATTAGAGGAACTGAGCACCAAATTGATCTAATTCCTGGTGCTACGTTGCCCAACCGCGCGCCATATAGAACCAATCCAGAGGAGATAAAGGAGATACAACGCCAAATTCAGGAACTACTCGACAGAGATCATATTCGTGAGTCCCTTATCCCCTGTGTTGTTCCTATTATTTTGGTACCTAAGAACGATGGTTCTACGCGCATGTGTACTGATTGTAGAGCTATCAATAATATTACAATTCGATATCGTCATCCTATTCCACGTTTAGATGACATGCTTGATGAATTCAGTGGCTCTACCATGTTTTCTAAAGTTGATTTGCGTAGTGGTTACCACCAGATTCGTATGAAATTAGGAGATGAATGGAAAACAACATTTAAAACTAAGTTCGGTTTATATGAGTGGTTAGTAATGCCGTTTGGTTTAACTAATGCACCTAACACTTTCATGAGATTAATGAACGAAGTTTTACGTGCTTTCATTGGACGTTTTGGGGTAGTCTACTTTGATGATATTCTGATTTATAGCAAATCTTTAGAGGATCATTTGGACCATTTACGTGTTGTTTTCAATGCTTTACGTGATGCACGTATGTTTGGTAACCATGAGAAGTGCACCTTTTGTACCAATCGAGTTACGTTTCTTGGCTATGTTGTTACATCACAGGGTATTGAAGTGGATCCAGCCAAGATTGAAGCTATTGAGAATTGGCCGCAGCCCAAGACGGTCACACAAGTGAGGAGTTTTCTTCCTCATTTGGTTTTATAGGCGCTTTGTCAAAGACTTTGGATCAATTGCCACACTGAATGAGCTTACCAAGAAGGATGTGCCCTTTGTTTGGGGCGATGCACAACAACAGGCCTTCGTCATATTGAAAGATAAGCTAACACATGCTCCCTTACTCCAACTTCCTGATTTTACTAAAAATTTTGAGCTTGAATGTGATGCTAGTGGAATTGGTTTGGGGAGGGGTGTTATTACAAGAGGGAAAACCTGTTTCATATTTTAGTGAGAAATTGAGTGGGGCTAGTCTGAACTATTCTACTTATGATAAAGAATTATATGCGTTGGTTCGGACATTAGAAACTTGGCAACATTATCTATGGCCTAAAGAATTTGTTATTCATTCTGATTATGAAGCTTTGAAGCATATTCGTAGTCAAGCTAAGTTTAATCGTCGTCATGCAAAGTGGGTTAAATTTATTGAGTCTTTTCCTTATGTTATCAAACACAAAAAGGGTAAAGATAATATTATTGCTGATGCTTTGTCGCGCCGTTATGCTTTGTTATCTCAACTTGACTTCAAAATATTTGGATTGGAAACTATTAAGGAACAATATGTGCATGATGCTGAATTTAAAGATGTGTTGCAGAATTGTGGAGATGGTAGAACTTGGAACAAGTTCGTCTTCAATGATGGATTTGTATTCCGTGCTAACAAACTATGCATTCCAGATAGTTCTGTTCGTTTTTTGTTGTTACAGAGAGGCGCATGGAGGAGGATTGATGGGACACTTTGGTGTCAAGAAGCCGGAGGATGTTCTTGCTGCACACTTCTTTTGGCCACGTATGCGTCGAGATGTTGAGAGATTTGTGGCACGCTGCACTACTTGTCAAAAAGCTAAGGCTCGCCTTAATCCACATGGTTTATATATGCCTCTTCCTGTTCCTAGTGTTCCTTGGGAGGATATTTCTATGGACTTTGTTTTGGGATTGCCACGAACACAGAAAGGGAGGGATAGTATTTTTGTTGTTGTGGATCGGTTTTCTAAGATGGCACACTTTATTCCTTGTCATAAAACGGATGATGCTGCGTATATTGTTGATTTGTTCTTTCGTGAAATTGTTCGTTTGCATGGTGTGCCAAATACTATTGTTTCTGATCATGATACTAAATTTCTTAGCCACTTTTGGAGATGTTTATGGGCTAAGTTGGGGACTAAATTGCTGTTTAGTACTACATGTCATCCCCAAACTGATGGACAAACTGAATTAGTAAATAGAACTTTGTATACTATGTTGCGGGCTGTTTTAAAGAAGAACTTAAAATGTTGGAAGAGTGTTTACCTCATATAGAATTTGCTTATAATCGTTCGCTGCATTCTACCACAAAGATGTGCCCGTCTGAGATCGTGTATGGTTTTGTTCCTCGTGCACCTATTGATTTATTGCCTTTACCTACTTCGGTGCAAAATAATTTGGATGCTACACAACGCGCTGAAATGATATTAAAGTTGCATAAAACTACTAAAGATAACATTGAACACATGAATGCTAAGTATAAACTTGTTGGGGATAAAGGGAGAAAGCATGTTGTGTTTGATGTTGGAGATCTTGTTTGGTTACATTTGCGTAAGGATCGCTTTCCTGATTTACGCAAGTCTAAGTTATTGCCATCGTAGACTTGGATTTTGTTTAGACATTAAGTTAGCCATCGTAGCAACTTCACCAAGCCTCGAGCGTCGCAGAGGCCTCTTGTACTTCGCACCTATACAGGATCCCACCTTTTCAATAAATCTTTCCTCTTAATCCGCAATATCTTGATTGCAATATTGGTTCTTGTTCTCGATTTCAGGTAAGAATTAAGACCCTCATCAGTCGATCGTGTTCGAGGATCGGTAACCTCCAGGAGATTGGCCTAACGATTGCATTGGCGCTCGTGCTTGCACGTGTAGTTGGATCGTCAAGCCCGAACTCCACCAAATCGATTATCTCCATCTCATCGAAAGATCGGACACCTTTGACCTATCACCGAAGGTTTTGTCGATCCTAAGGATGCTGATAATGTGTGCAAACTTCAGCGTTCCATTTATGGACTGAAGCAAGCATCTCGGAGTTGGAACCTTCGTTTTGATCAAGTGATCAAGAGCTTTGGATTTGTTCCAAATTGCTACGAAGCTTGTATCTACAAGAAAGTGAGTGGGAGCTCAGTGACATTTTTGGTACTATATGTGGATGACATATTGATTATCGGAAATGACATTGACATGCATAACGATGTGAAGAGTTATTTGAACAAATGTTTTTCAATGAAAGACCTAGGGGAAGCTGCTTATATATTTGGCATGAAAATCTATAGAGATAGACAAAGACGCCTAATAGCTTTAAGCCAAAGTACATACCTAGACAAAGTTCTGAAAAGGTTCAGAATGGATAAGGCAAAGAAAGGTTCAGTGCCTATGTTGTCAGGTAAGATATTGAGCAGGGCTCAGTGTCTAGCTACGATAAACGATAGAGAAGCTATGAGCAAAGTGCCTTATGCCTCGGCCATAGGATCTATCATGTATGCCATGCTATGTACTAGACCGTATGTGTCCAATGCTCTTAGTTTGACGAGCAGATACCAAAGTGATCCAGGAGTGGAACACTGGAAAGCCGTGAAGAACATCCTAAAGTATTTAAATAGAACTAAAGAAATGTTCTTAGTCTATGGAGGTGATGAACAACTCGTCGTAAAAGGTTACGTCGAGGCTAGTTTCGACACCGACAAGGATGATTCTAAATCTCAGACAGGATACATTTATATTTTGAATGGAGGAGCTGTGAGCTGGAGAAGCTGCAAGCAAAGCCTGATCGCGGGATCTGATGAGAAGCGAATACATGTCTGCCGAAGCGTCAAGTGAAGGAGTTTGGATCAGGAACTTCATCACTGAGCTTGGTGTGGTTCCAAGTGCCTTGGACCCACTGGAGATATTGTGTGACAACACTGCCGCCATAGCACTGGCTAAGGAACCAAGATATCATCCAAAGACCAAGCACATCAACCGCAAGTTTCATATAATTCGAGATTATATAACAGATAGAGATCTGAAGATTAGCAAAGTACATACAGATATGAATGTCGCAGATCCATTGACTAAACCTCTTCCACGAGCAAAACATGATCAGCACCTTAGTGCCATGGGTGTTAGATTGTTGCCATATGTAAACTAGATTATTGACTCTAGTGCAAGTGGGAGACTGTTGGAATTATGCCCTAGAGGCAATAATAAAGATGTTATTATTATAATTCTTGTTCATGATAAAGTTTATATTCCATGCTAGAATTGTATTAAACTGAAATTTTGATACTTGTGTGGTTTATGAACAACACCGTGTCCCTAGTACGCCTCTATGGACTAGCTCATTGATTTATGATGGTTAAGGTTTCCTAACCATAGACATGAGTTGTCAATTAATAATGAGATCATGTCATTGGGAGAATGATATGATGGACAGACCCAAATCAAGAAGAGCAATTAGATCGTGTCATCGTGTTCATCTTTGCGAAGCTTTTTCTTATGTCAAATACTGTATTCCTTAGACCATGAGATAATTGAACTCCCTGGTATCGGAAGAAATCTTTGCGGTCATCAAGCGTCATCCTATGAGAGGGTGATCATAAAGGTGTCTCTCAGGTGATCGGAAAGTATCTGTTGGGTTTCATGTATCGAGATGGGATTTGTCCCTCCCAAGTCGGAGAGATATACTTCGGGCCCACTCGGTAATCGATATCAACACCGCTTGCAAGCACGTGGTTAAGGAGTTAATCACAAAGTGATATCGGATTACGGAACGAGTAAATTACTTGCTGTGAACAAGATTGAACTAGGTATGCCGATACCGACGATCGAATCTCGGGCAAGTAAAATATCGCGTGACGAAGGGAATATATATATGGGATTAATTGAATCCTGGCATCGTGGTTCATCCGATATGATCATCGATGAATGTGTGGGAGTCAATATGGGTTTCAGACCCAGTTGATTATTGATAGAAGATCATGTCATATTCTTTCTCGAACCCTCGGGTCACACACTTAACGTGTGGTAGAATGGATAATTGGTTTATGAGTTTTTGTTGGTCTCGGATGAGATCCGGGGCGTCATGAGAGGTTCCGGAATGGTCCGAGAATAAGATTCATATAAGGAAAGCGGTTTTGGATTTGAATTGTTTGATTGTTCGGTATTGTATCGGAAGCTTCTAGAACCTTCAGTGGGACCAACGTGGCCCCACTTGTCGGGAGGGCGTGGGCCTACGAGAGTACCTGGCGCATTGGGCAGGGAACAAGGCCCATAGGCCTAGCCGGCCAAACCCTAGGGGAAACCCGAAACCTTCTAGAAGGAAGGAAACTTGCCCCACTCCAACCCTTGGGGCCGCCGCCCTAGGGCTTGGAGGAGGGGCCAAGGGGGCCGGCCAGCCCCCTATATATAGAGGGCAGGGGCGCATCCCTCCTTCACCATTCCTTTAACCCTAGCCGCCATACTGCTGCCCTCCCTCTCTCTCTCTCTCCCCCGACTGCGCGTAGGCGAAGCCCTGCTGCAGAAACTCTCCACCTTTGCACCACGCTGTCGTGTTGTAGATCCAATCTATCTCTCCACCCCACTTGCTGGACCGAGGAAGGAGGAGACGTCGAGGTGCCGTACGTGTGCATCTCTCGGAGGCATCGCCACTTGCGGTGTTGGATCGGATCGGATCGCGAGGAGGAGAAGCTAGTACGACTACATCAACCACGTTCCGTTGAACGTTCCACTGTGCGAATCTTCAAGGGTATGAAGATCTCATCTATCCCCCTCGTTGTTTGCATCTCCTAGATTAGATCTTGGCTTTCCCGTTCGCATCCGTAGAATTTTTTTGATTTACTATGCTGCGAAACCCTTCAGAAACCCCACCTTTTCCTCCTTAAATACTCCCCATAGCCGTCACCGTAGACTCGGATTTTGTTTAGACATTAAGTTAGCCATCATAGTGTGTATGGGGTAACCCCTTAGGGTGGCCCGATCTTTCACGAATTCCGCGGGAATCGAGGGGAAAGCGGTGGAAGGGGAAAGGGGATGAAATCCACGAACACACGCACACGAAGAACCCGATGAACTCACGCGCACAAAAACACGATACACGCCGATAACTCACACCGGTGGCAACCGGTCCAACATAATCCCTAGGATAAGTGTTGGGCGAATCTCTCTCTCCACGGCCAACAACGGGGGCGAGGTGCTTGGTGAGATCTTGACTACTTGGGCACGAGACAACGAGATCCCAAGGACTTGTACAACTTGAACGCACTAGGAAAGATCCAAGAGGTTGTGGATAATAGGGTGCCCCTTGGTAGGAGCATGAGACCAATAGATGAAAGATCCTCAAAGGGGTGTCCTCAACTATTATTATCCAAGTCTAGGGTTTACATAAGAGGGGTGGGGCTTTATATAGGCCAGCCACTTAAACAGGGGTAGTTTTGGAATAAAACTGGAAGTTGGGGCGAAACTTATGCTAAGTCATCATGGACTTCAAAGGTGAATCCGTTCCTCTATGTGAGCCCACTTTCTACCCTATTGAACGGTATGCTACTTCATACTCCCTCAGATATGCAAGATATGATGCAGCCCGCCCTACAAACGCAACTCCATCTACAACACCTAGCCCTCCCAGTGGACCAATCACTCGCGCCCGAGCCAAGCTCCTACAAGCCAAGGTTAACTCGCTCCTTTCCTTGTGTGATTTTGATACGCCCCTGGATGGCTTGCTACTTCATACGCATACACTGTGCATCATCAGGTACGAAGAGAAGGACCCATGGATTGGAGAAACCGGAGCGGAAGCGACCAATCGCTGCCAGACCCCAGCGGTACTACCGGATCCTACGGCCGGTACTACCGGTTCAAGCGGCACAACCGGCCCCAGCTACCGGACGCTCCAGGAGGAACCCAACCAAGCCCCAGACGCCTGCGGTACTACCGGACTGGGAACCGGTACTACCGCCCTCTCCTACCGCTCGCTACAGGCGACCCCGACGGAAGCTCCAGGACCGCCAGCGGTACTACCGCCACCTGAGCGGTACTACCGGTTGCGACCGGTACTACCGGTCTTGACTGAACCTGATCGCGTCAGTTCGGCCCAGCGCCCTGTACCCCTTTCTATATTTTCCCATTTCGTTCCTAAACTACCCCTGTTTATGTGGCTGGCCTATATATAGCCCCGTCCCTCCATTGTAAACCCTATACTTGGATAATAATAGTTGAGGACACCCCTTTGAGGATCTTTCATCTATTGGTCTCATGCTCCTACCAAGGGGCACCCTATTATCGACAACCTCTTGGATCTTGCCTAGTGCGTTCAAGTTGTACAAGGCCTTGGGATCTCGGATTCTCGTGCCCAAGTAGTCAAGATCTCACCAAGCACCTCGCCCCCATTGTTGGCCGTGGAGAGAGAGCTTCGCCCAACACCGATCCTAGGGATTATGTTGGACCGGTTGCCACCGGCGTGAGTTATCGACGTGTATCATGTTTTGTGTGCGTGAGTTCATCGGGTTCTTCGTGTGCGTGTGTTCGTGGATTTCATCCCCTTTCCCCTCGATTCCCGCGGAGATTCGTGAAAGATCAGGCCACCCCAAGGGTTACCCCATAACATATTGGTATCAAGAGCAAGGTTGATCATGAATTTCCCCCCAATTTTTCTTCTATCCTATTAAAATCGAAAATCCCACCAAAAAGAGCCCCAATTTGCCTTCGGATCGATCTTTGGATTTGATGAGTTTTTCGTGGTTTTGGTCCATAGATCTGTTGCTTTCGGAGTCGATCTATAGCCTTTTTATGTTCCTAGCCTAGCCTTTCGGTCAGATTACCACGAATTTGAGGATTTTGTCAAGTTGATCTCGTTCAAGTTCCGCGCCTGGCGGTACTACCGGTCGTACGAGCGGTACTACCGCAAGTCACCGGTACTACCGGTCATACAAGCGGTACTACCGCAAGTCTCTGGTACTACCGGTTGTTGAGAGAACACGTCGTTGACGATGGGCTTGGTGGTCCGCGTGAGGTTGTTCTTGTTGAATCACAAGTGCCCTTTGTTGAGGCCGGTTCGCTTCATGTCTTGCAGGTCTTGCGGAGAGGTCACCATCATAGCTTGACGTGATGACACCACTTGAGAAGAGCTCATGGATTGAAGGACGGGTCCATCCCGGTGCCTTGAAGCGTGACGACGAGGTGCGCTTGATTCACTTGAGGAGTGTCGTGATGAGCTTGAGTCGCGCGATCGTGGCCTTGCGAGCCCATCAATGAGGCCTTGAAGCTTCTCATCCATTGAGGCGATGGCGCGACCAAGAGCTTCATTTTGATGGCCGAGGTTGTGTTGCATGGAATGCATTTGTCCTCGTACTTCTTCGAAGCGGTTGTCGATGTTCTTGAATTCCACGCGGGCTTCGCTAAATTGTTCATCTTGGCGCCGCTCAAGAGCTTCACAACGGTAGTTGAATTCACCTCGGACCTTCCAATGATCCCATCTTGTCATGTATTGTGTGTCGTCCTCCGGAGGTGGTGGTGGTTGGGAGGGCTCGCCATTCCTGTCCATGATGCAAAGCCGACAAGGGTTGTATATGGAGAAGGAGGATGCGGGGAGTTAGCCTTTTACCTCACCTTGGAGATTATATCAAACCAATTGCCACACTTGAGAACTAATGGCGTGCAAAGTGAAATCGCAAAGAAACTCACACACCAATACGCTACAACTCTCAAAAGCTTTTGGTGGAAGGTTAGGATTGTGGAAAACCAAACGAAACGATCCAAGCAAAAGGTTATTGTTCTAACTGGTAAAGAACCAAAGATCAAAAGCAAAAGGATACGATCTACAAAAACACGGAAGAACGCACACGTGGAGAATAACGGGGTTAGAACGACTATGAAAATGAGCACAAAAGGTTCTAACGAAGACTACGCTCAGTTTTCGTGCCAACTCAAGGAGAGACCACAACTCGTTTGCCAAAAGAGGATAAGCAACAGATTTGTGCACTTGCCTTGGCGCGCTTTTTCCTCTCTCTTTTTGGCCTACAAGCTTGATATTCTCTTTGTATTGGGAGACTATGTATCTTTTTTTGCAACCAATGACTCCTAGACAAATAATTGCGTACAATGCAAAGGCTTTAGCGAGGGCGCAATACACAAAACCATCTTGTGAGAAGAGTGGTGAGCGAGAGAACCACACTATAGCGAGTGAGTGCCACAACCAAACTCGAGTGAAAAAACTAAGAGTGTTCTTCTTGCCACCAAAAGTGAGATGAGAGAAGTGCGGAACAACCCATCCATCTTGCACTATGTCCTTGTATGAAAGGGACTAGCGCAAGGAACTAATGCCTTGACAAATGTTCCTCCTTATTTGATGGCAATCTTGCAGGAATTCCAAGATGTATTTCCCGAAGAGCTTCCTCATGGACTACCTCCTCTTCGTGGAATCGAGCACCGCATCGACCTCATACCCGGCGCCCCACTCCCAAACCGCACCGCGTATCGCACGAACCCGGAGGAGACGAAGGAGATCGAACGACAAATCAACCAACTCTTCTCCAAAGGTTTGATACAAGTAAGCACTAGACCAAGCGCGGTTCCCGTTATTCTAGTTCTGAAAACGGATGATACATTGCGGTTATGCATGGCTGCCGTCCAATCAATGCTATCACCGTGCGTTATCAACATCCTATACCGCGTCTTGATGACATGCTTGATGAGTTATGTTGATGCAGACCGTCCTACGGACGCACCTCCATCTACAACACCTACTCCCCCAAGTGGACCAATGACTCGCGCCCGAGCCAAGCTCCTACAAGCCAAGGTTAACTCGCTCCTTTCCTCATGTGATTTTGGTCTACCTTTGGATGGCTTGCTACTTCATGCAACTACGTTGTCTATCCTCAGATATGAAGCAACACCACCACACCAAGCCACCAAGGAAGCAGGACCAGGAGAAGAAGATGCTGGAGCTCTACACACCGGAGTCTCCGGTGTAGACCGGAGTCTCCGGTCTCCTACACCGGAGTCTCCGGACCTTCCTCCGGTCCGGCCCCAAGGACCAAGCCCGGGACAACCAGAAGCCCCCTCCGGAGACGGGTTCGGAGATTGACCGGAGTCTCCGGACCCCAGACCGGAGTCTCCGGACTGATCGTCGCGAGGCATGTTAAAGCCTTTTGGGCCTGGCCCATGTAACCCCCAATTTCGCCCAAACTTCCAGTTTTATTCCAGAACTACCCCTGTTTAAGTGGCTGGCTTATATAAAGCCCCACCCCTCATATGTAAACCCCAGATTTGGATAATAATAGATTAAGGACACCCCTTTGAGGATCTTTCATCTATTGGTCTCATGCTCCTACCAAGGGGCACCCTATTATCCACCCCCTCTTGGATCTTGCCTAGTGCGTTCAAGTTGTACAAGGCCTTGGGTTCTCGGTTTCTCGCCCCCAAGTCGTCAAGATCTCACCAAGCACCTCGTCCCCCATTGTTGGTCGTGGAGAGAGAGCTTCGCCCAACACCGATCCTAGAGATTATGTTGGACCGGTTGCCACCGGAATGAGTTACTAGCGTGTATCGTGATTTGTGTGTGTGAGTTCATCGGGATCTTAGTGTGCGTGTGTTCACGGATTTCATCCCCTCTTCCCCTTCCCCCGCTTTCCCCTCGAACCCCGCGGAGATTCGTGAAAGATTGGGCCACCCCAAGGGGTTACCCCATAACATCTTGGTATCAAGAGCAAGGTTGATCACGAATTTCCCCTCAATTTTTCTTCTATCCACCATAAATTCGAAAATTTCCCAAAAAACAGCCCCAATTTGCCTTTGGATCGATCTGTCGTTTTGGAGTGTTATTTGTGGTTTTGATCCGATCAAATCTTGTCTAAGGTGTTGGTTCAGCTTTTATCTGCGTTTCCTAGCCCAATTTTGGCCAAATTTTCGCTGATTTGAGGACTCTAGGCGTGGATTTCCGCTCAAGAACACGAGTAGACCTCCCACACCGGAGTCTCGCCCTGCACCGAGTCTCTGGTCTACACCGAGTCTCCGGCCCGAGGCGGAGTCTCGGCCTGACTGCTTGTTTGTCCATTTTTCCTCTTTTCTGCACTGGCTAATCTGTCCACTTGTTGTTTGTGTTCCGTATGCGTGTCACCAACTAACAGATAGCTTCCGCAACATCGTCGCGCTCTTCGACACCACGGACCCAAAACTCTTTCCCGCTCCATCGACATAAGATCATCATCATCAACTAAGGTATAACTTGTGTCAACCCTTGTAGCCATATCTTCCTTTGTGATGTGGACATCCCTACTATTGATACAACCATTGTACCTACAGCAACACACATACAAGGACCCATCACAAGATCTCGTGCCAAACAACTTAACTATCAGGTACTTTTGTTTCTTGGAACTATTCCTCACATAGATGAGAATATGATCCTGCCTAAATTAGATATATTTCTTACTCTTAGGAATGATGGACCAAGCATGGATGAGATGGACAAGCATTGGAGCATGGCCATGCATGGAGATGGCAGCAAGCATGTGATGATCCAAGAGAAGGCCACGGATGAAGATTTTAGAACTTTGAGGCCACCATAATGAAGAAAGGAAGGCTTGGACGAAATATTCAAGATCAATACTTTTGCATTGCTGTTTTGACATCGTTGGTCATCTAGGCTCGCGTCTCTAGTACGGTCTAGCCTAGGACCAGCACAGTACCGTCGTTGAACATTCTTTCAACTTTTGCATTGCTGTTTTGATAATTGCTAACCCCCTTTGCTAAGACTTCCCAGAGCTCTACAGATATTCTCCACGTGCGGTGTCTCGACTCCTGATAATCCCTTGGTTCAATCTCTGGACCCACTGATCCTCGCAGTTGCACATCGCCTTTTCCTGCTATTTGGTAAGAACTTGTAAGAGCTTCGTATATTGCTTGAAGGATTACGCGTGACTTCCACCATATTCCCGTAGTATATACCTGCGCTTTTTAAGGACTAACCATGACAGATACTTCGCGGAACCCTGCCACCATGACGAACGAAGAACTACATGCCCACTTGTCCGCGCTCTTGGTCGATCCGCGCAAAGCGTGGATCGCGCCTAGGGAGTTTGACACCAAGCTCACCAACGCCGTGGACAAGATCGATGGACTCGAAATCCTTCAACGCCAAGCTTGACGTTCGGTTCAAGGAGCTTTTGAACAGATTGCCGCACCGCACCACATGGCGCGCCTGGCGCATTCCGATCACGGGTGAATTGATTCGGTTGCCCGCACCGGCTGACTACCGTGCCGACACACCTCGGACTTCCGCCTTCTTTGCAACATTGGGGACAGACGGCCAGGTACTACTCGACCCGACAATGACGATCTGTTCGACGAGGAGGTTGAACAACCTCCACGGTACTGCTGGTCGTCCCGACATTACTACCAACGCCGACCACCGATGCGTGATGATGATCATGTTGCAAAGCTTAAATTAAATATTCCATCTTTTGAGGGTAAATATAATCACGATGCATATCTTACATGGGAGATTGAAGTAGAACAACGTTTGCATGCTTAAAATATCCCGAGAATATGCGTGTTAGTCTTGCCTATGTGAATTTACTAAATTTGCTTCCCTTTGGTGGTCTGAGTATTGTCATTTAAATCCTACTACTATTCCTAGTACTTGGACTGCTTTAAAAACGGCTATGCGTGTTCGTTTTGTACCTCCCACTTATCAACATAATTTACTAAAGAATCTGACACGTTTAGAGCAAGGGAAAAATTATGTAGAAGAGTATTATCAGGAATTGCAAACGGGGATTGTTAGGTGTGGTCTTGTTGAATCTAATGAACAAATGCTTGCAAGTTTCTTTGGTGGATTAAACAAGGACATTCAGCACATATTAGATTATAAGGAATATAATTCTATCACTCGTTTGTTTCATATTGCTTGCAAAGCTGAACGTGAAGTGTAGGATCGCCAACCACCATGGAGGAGGACTAATAATTCTGCAGGTCGTACATCAACTTGGACATCCCGACAATCAGCGCCTCCTCGTGATTCGCCACTAGCTACTACCACATCCAAGGCCACCACAAGATTTCCAGCTGCTCCTCCACCATCATCCAATGCTCCTGCTCGTAGTGCATCTTCTATGGCTTCCACGGGTAAGACAAAGGATATACAATGCCGCAAGTGCTAGGGTTTTGGTCATATTGAGAGACAGCGCACAACACAATGTGTGATGATGGTGCGGGAAGATGGTCAATACGATTCAGCGAGTGACTTTGATGAAGATACACTAGCCCTTATTTCTGCTCGAGATGGAGACAATTCTGATGCTGATGAAGAGATAGAGGTAATGGGAGCTGAAGCTGCTGATCACTACAAGAGCTTAATTACACAACGTGCGTTGAGTGTGCAATTGAGCAAATCTGAGCAAGATCAACGCCACAACCTGTTCCAAACACGTGGTGTTGTCAAGGAAAGAGCTATACGAATCATCATTGATGGAGGGAGTTGTAATAATCTGGCCAGTGTTGACATGGTAGAGAAGCTTGCGCTTCCAACAAGAAAACGCCCACATTCGTATTACATCCAATGGTTTGAGAGTTCTCGCAAGATCAAGGTAACAAGAACAGTACGCGTGCATTTTACTATTGGTACATATTCTGATTTTGTTGATTGTGATGTTGTACCTATGCAAGCTTGTTCTTTGTTACTTGGTAGACCATGGTAATTTGATAGAGAACCTGTTCATAATGGAAAAACTAATCACTATTCTCTTATGCATGAGGGAAAGAAAATTGGTCTAAAACCTATGACTCCCGAACAGATTTTAAAAGATGATCTTGCTAGAGCTAGTAGAGCTAAAACTGAGGAGAAAAATAAAAGTGAGAATCAGATTGTTGCTGCAAATTTTATACCACCAAAGAACACTAAATCTGATTCTACACATGCTACTGAAATTCGTTTGAAGAGTCCATGTATGCTTGCAAATAAAATTGATATTGCTGAACTAGATGTAAATAGACCCTACCCAAATAATTGCGGACAATGCAACCAATGACTCCTAGCCAAATAATTGCGGACAATGCAAAGGCTTTAGCGAGGGCGCAATACACAAAAACATCGTGTGAGAAGAGTGGTGAGAGAGAGAACCACACTATAGTGAGTGAGTGCCACAGGACAAACTCGAGTGGAAAAACTAAGAGTGTTCTTATTGCCACCAAAAGTGAGATGAGAGAAGTGCGGAACAACCCATCCATTTTGCACAATGTCCTTGTATGCAAGGGACTAGCGCAAGGAACTAATGACGTGACAAATGTTCCTCCTTCTTTGATGGCTGTTTTGCAGGAATTCCAAGATGTATTTCCTAAAGAGCTTCCTCATGGACTACCTCCTCTTCGTGGAATCGAGCACAGCATCGACCTCATACCCGGCGCCCTACTCCCAAACCGCGCCGTGTATCGCACGAACCCGGAAGAGACGAAGGAGATAGAACGACAAATCAACCAACTCGTCTCCAAAGGTTTGATCCAAGTAAGCACTAGCCCAAGCGCGGTACCCGTGATTCCAGTTCCAAAAACGGATGATACGTTGCGGTTATGCATGGACTGCCGTCCAATCAATGTTATCACCGTGCGTTATCGACATCCTATACCGCGTCTTGATGACATGCTTGATGAGTTATGTGGAGCCACTATATTTTCGAAAATTGATCTTCGTAGTGGTTACCATCAAATTCGCATGGCCGAAGGTGATGAGTGGAAAACCGCCTTCAAGACCAAGCTTGGTCTCTATGAATGGTTGGTTATGCCTTTTGGCTTATCAAATGATCCATCTACCTTCATGCACCTCATGAACCATATTTTGAGATCTCTCATTGGGAAGAGTGTCGTTGTTTACTTTGGTGACATCCTTGTCTATAGAAAGTCACTAGAGGAGCATGTTACTCATGTTAAGGAGGTCCTCCAAATCCTTCGTCACGAAAAGCTTTATGCTAATCTCCCAAAGTGCAGTTTTGCAAAAGACAAGCTCATTTTCCTTGGTTTTGTTGTGTATTCTAATGGCATTGAAGTTGATGTCTCAAAAGTTAAGGACATACGAGATTGGCCCATACCCACCAATGTTAGTGAACTTCGTAGTTTTCATGGGTTGGCTGGATTTTACCGTCGCTTTGTGTAAGACTTTTCTACCATTGCTTTCCCCCTCAACGAATTGACCAAGAAAAATGTCACGTTCGTTTGGGGAAAAGCACAACAAAAGGCTTTTGATGAGCTCAAAAAGAGGCTCACCGAAGCACCACTCCTTGCATTACCGGATTTCACAAAAACTTTTGAGATTGAATGTGACACTAGTGGAATTGGCATTGGAGGCGTTGTTATGCAAAATGGGCGTCCCATTGCATACTATAGTGAGAAACTCGATGGCGCACGCCTTAACTATCCCATTTACGACAAAGAGCTTTTTGCCTTGGTTCGTGTCCTTCAAGTGTGGCAACACTACCTTTGGCCCATAGAATTTATCATCCATTCCGACAACGAGTCATTGAAATATCTTAAGGGCCAAGCCAATCTGAGTAAAAGGCACGCCAAATGGGTTGAGTTTATGGAATCTTTTCCTTACATTGTCAAGTACAAGAAGGGCAAAGAAAATGTGGTAGCGGACGCTTTGTCTCGCAAAAACACAAACCTTCTTACGCGACTCGAAGTAATGTCTTCGGTCTTGATGACATCAAATCTTTGTACGCGTCCGACCCTTTCTTTGGACCAATTGTTGCAAGATGTTCAATAGACAAAGGGATTGATGATTTCTATTTGCATAAGGGTTTTCTTTTCAAACAAAACAAGCTTTGCATTCCGAAGTCGTCTCTCCAAATTTTGCTTCTGCAAGAGTCCCATGTTGGAGGCCTTATGGGTAACTTTGGTTGTGACAAGACATACGACATGCTATCCACTCACTACTTTTGGCCAAAGATGAAGCGCGACGTGGAGCGCCACGTCCAACGATGCACTACATGTATCCAAGCTAAGTCTAAGTCTAATCCCTTTGGTCTTTATATGCCATTGCCTATTCCTCATGCACCTTGGTCGGACATTAGCATGGACTTTGTGTTAGGCTTGCCTAGATCTAAACATGGACATGATTCTATATTTGTGGTAGTGGATCGCTTTTCCAAAATGGCACACTTCATTCCGTGCCATAAGACCGATGATGCTTCACATGTAGCAAATTTGTTTTTCAGGGAAATAATTCGGCTACACGGTGTACCAAGAACAATCGTCTCCGACCGCGACGTCAAATTCATGAGCTACTTCTGGAACACTCTCATGCCCAAGCTCGGCATCAAGCTCCTCTTCTTGTCCGCCTCGCATCCTCAAACCGATGGATAAACCGAGGTCGTAAATCGAAGTCTTGGAACACTCCTACGTGTGTTGATCAAGAAGAACCTTAAAGACTGGGAGGAATGTATTCCACACGCCGAGTTCGCCTACAACCGCGCCAAGCACTCCACCACCATGAGGATCCCGTTCATGATCGTCTATGGTTTCGGGCCTCTCACCGCGCTCGATATCCTTCCACTCCCGCTTCATGAACGTGCCAATATGGACGTGGTCAAGCGTGCCCAAAAAATGAAGAAACTCCAAGACACAGGAGCTATGATAGGGCAAAGGTGTCCGATCTTTCGATGAGATGGCGATAATAGATTTGGTGGAGTTCGGGCTAGACGATCCGACTACACGTGCGAGCACGAGCGCCAAAGCAATCGCTAGGCCAATCTCCTGGAGGTTACCGATCCTGCATGAACACGATCAGCCTGACCAACGAGGGTCTTAATTCCTACCTGAAATCGAGAACAAGTAAGAACTAATATTGCAATCAAGATATTGCGGATTAAGAGGAAAGCTTTATTGAAAAGGTGGGATCATGTATAGGTGCGAAGTACAAGAGGCCTCTACGACGCTCGAGCCTTGGAGAACTTGCTATGATGGCTAACTTAATGTCTAAACAAAATCCGAGTCTAGGGGGACGGCTATGGGGAGTATTTAAGGGCAAAAAGGTGGGGTTTCGGCCAGCCATGGAAGTGGTGGCCGAATCCAACCCTAAAAGTCCTTTTCCCCTCAAATACGGACTCTAAAAAGTGGCTAATTAAAATCCTGCGAAAATTACATGGGCCTGGCCCAAAATAAAAGGTGTTACAACACCATATTAAGCTATGGACGAATTCGTAAAGTATTGATCTTGAATATTTCGTCCAAGCCTTCTTTCTTCATTATGGTGGCCTCAAAGTTCTGAAATCTTCATCTGTGGCCTTCTCTTGGATCATCACATGCTCGCTGCCATCTCCATGCATGGCCATGCTCCAATGCTTGTCCCTCTCATCCATGCTTGGTCCATCATTCCTAAGAGTAAGAAATACATCTGATTTAGGCAGCATCATATTCTCATGTATGTGAGGAATAGTTCCAAGAAACGAAAGTACCTGATAGTTAAGTTGTTTGGCACGAGATCTTGTGATGGGTCCTTGTATGTGTGTTGCTGTAGGTACAACAGTTGTATCAATAGAAGGGATGTCCACATCATGCTCCCCTTCTTGAATTGAAGTCGTCCTCGACGCAATCTCATCTTCCTCACTAAAGTAACGCTTCAAATCTGCAATGTTAAACGTAGGACTAACCGTACCAAAGTCTGCAGGCAACTCAAGTTTATATGCATTATCATTTATTTTCTCTAACACCTTAAAGGGAGCAGCAGCACATGGCATTAACTTAGACTTGCGTAAATCAGGAAAACGATCTTTACGCAAATGTAACCAAACAAGATCACCAACATCAAACACAACATGCTTTCTCCCTTTATCCCAGCAAGTTTATACTTAGCATTCATGTGTTCAATGTTATCTTTAGTAGTCTTATGCAAGTTTAATATCATTTTAGCGCGTTGTGTAGCATCCAAATTATGTTGCACCGAAGAAGGTAAAGGCAATAAATCAATAGGTGCACGTGGAACAAAACCATACACAATCTCAAATGGGCACATCTTTGTGGTAGAATGCAGCGAACGATTATAAGCAAATTGTATATCAGGTAAACACTCTTCCCACAATTTTAATTTCTTCTTTAAAACAGCTCGCAACATAGTAGACAAAGTTCTATTTACTACTTGGTTTGACCATCGGTTTGGGATGACATGTAGTACTAAAGAGCAATTTAGTCCCCAACTTAGCGCATAAACATCTCCAAAAGTGGCTAAGAAATTTAGTATCACGATCAGAGACAATAGTATTTGGCACACCATGCAAACGAACAATTTCACGAAAGAACAAATCAGCAATATGCGACATCATCCGCTTTATGACAAGGAATAAAGTGTGCCATCTTAGAAAACCGATCCACAACAACAAAATACTATCCTCCCCTCATACGTGTTCGTGGCAATCCCAAAACAAAGTCCATAGAAATATCCTCCCAAGGAACACTAGGAAGGAAGAGGCATATATAAACCATGTGGATTAAGGCGATTTAGCTTTTTGACAAGTAGTGCGATGCCACAAATCTCTCAACATCTCGACGATACGTGGCCAAAAGAAGTGTGCAAGAAGAACATCCTCGTCTTCTTGACACCAAAGTGTACCATCAATCCTCCTCCATGCGCCTCTGTAACAACAAAAAGAAAGAACTATCCGGAATGCATAGTTTGTTAGCACGGAACACAAATCCATCATTGAAGACGAACTTGTTCCATGTTCTACCATCTCTACAATTCTGCAACACATCTTTAAATTCAGCATCATGCACATATTGTTCCTTAATAGTTTCTAATCCAAATATTTTGAAGTCAAGTTGAGATAACAAAGTATAACGGCGCGACAAAGCATCAGCAATAATATTATCTTTACCCTTTTTGTGTTTGATAACATAAGGAAAAGACTCAATAAATTCAACCCACTTTGCATGCCGACGATTCAACTTAGATTGACTACGAATATGCTTCAAAGATTCATGATAAGAATGTATAACAAATTCTTTAGGCCATAGATAATGTTGCCAAGTTTCTAATGTCCGAACCAATGCATATAATTATTTATCATAAGTAGAATAGTTCAGACTAGCCCCACTCAATTTCTCACTAAAATATGCAACAGGTTTTCCCTCTTGTAATAACACCCCTCCCAAACCAATTCCACTAGCATCACATTCAAGCTCAAAAGTCTTAGTAAAATAAGGAAGTTGGAGTAAGGGAGCATGTGTTAGCTTATCTTTCAATATGACGAAGGCTTGTTGTTGTGCATCGCCCCAAACAAAGGGCATATCCTTCTTGGTAAGCTCATTCAGCGGCGCGGCAATTGATCCAAAGTCTTTGACAAAGCGTGATGCAGCCCGTCCTATGGACGCACCTCCATCTACAACACCTAGCCCTCCCAGTGGACCAATGACTCGCGCCCGAGCTAAGCTCCTTCAAGCCAAGGTTAACTCGCTCCTTTCCTTGTGTGACTTCGACACACCCTTGGATGGTTTTCTACTTCATACGCATACACTGTGTATCATCAGGTACGAAGAGAAGGACCCAAGGGCCGGAAGCAACCAACGATCGTGCAGAAGCCGGTACTACGGTCGAGGCCGGTACTACGGTGCAAGCGGTACTACCGGACCAACTAGGACGCTCGAAGGAACTCCTCCACCCCAGACGACTACGGTACTACCGCCGGAAGCAGTACTACGGTGGGCGATACTACCGCCCTCCTACCGCTCATTGCGGCTCAAGAAAGCTCTCCAAAGCTACCGCCCAGGCGGTACTACAGGTTCTGCAGTTGGTACTACGGTTGCCCAACCGGGTACTACCGTCTGACCGAACACTGACACATCTGTTGACGCCCCTGTACCCCTTTCTATATTTTCCTATTTCGTTCCAAAACTACCCTTGTTTTTGTGGCTAGACTATATATAGCCCCCACCCTTTATTGTAAACCCTAGACTTGGATAATAATAGATTAAGGAAACCCTTTGAGGAACTTACATCTATTGGTCTCATGCTCCTACCAAGGAGCACCGGATTATCCACCCCCCTCTTGGATCTTGCCTAGTGCGTTCAAGTTGTACAAGGCCTTGGGTTCTCGGTTTCTCGCCCCCAAGTCGTCAAGATCTCACCAAGCACCTCGTCCCCCGTTGTTGGCGTGGAGAGAGAGCTTCGCCCAACACCGATCCTAGGGATTATGTTGGACCGGTTGCCACCGGCGTGAGTTATCGGCGTGTATCGTGTTTTGGTGTGCGTGAGTTCATCGGGTTCTTCATGGCGTGTGTTCGTGGATTCCATCCCCTCCCCCCTTACACCGCTTTACCCTCGATCCCCGCGGAGATTCGTGAAAGATCGGGCCATCCTAAGGGGTTACCCCGTAACATATTGGTATCAAGAGCACGGTTGATCACGAATTTCCCCCCAATTTTTCTTTGATCCCCCTTAAAATCGAAAATCCCACCAAAAAGAGCCCCAATTTGCCTTTGGATCGATCTTTGGATTTGGTGAGTTTTTCTTGGTTTTGGTCCATAGATCTATTGCTTTTGGAGTCGATCTATAGCCCCTGTTGTTCCTAGCCCAGCCTTTCGGTCAGATCACCACGAATTTGAGGATTTTGTCAAGTTGATCTCGTTCAGATTCTGCCTTGCGGTACTACCGATTCGTCAAGCTGAGTCACCCGTACTACGCTAAGCGGTACTAAATTACGGTACTACCGGTCATGATCACTGGTCGCCATGTCTTACTGCCTTACGGTACTACCGCCGCCTCTGACCGTGTTTCTTTGCCCTTTGACGCCTCAATTTCGTTTGCTGACTTTTCCACTTCACTTGTTCGTGTTTCGCGTGTTTGTCGCCATTTTCACAACAGCTTCCGCATCAAAGTCACCACGTGCTCAACGACACCGCGACACTCGAACATCACCCCCCACCAGCGGTTGCAAGTCGTCAACAATACCGAAGGTATAACTTGCACCACTTTGACAGCCCCATATCTTCCTTTGTGTGTAACTATCCTATGAGAGCAACTCATTTTGTGTTTGTCTAAGCATTGTGCACTTGCCATTGGAAAAGTGAGAGTGTGAGGGCAAATACAAAAGTTAACATAGTATCATAGCAAGGGAGAAAAAGAAAAAGAATCAAAAAAAAGGAAAAGAAAAAGATAAAATAGAAAGATACATAGTCTCCCAATACAAAGAGAATACCAAGTTTATAAGCCAACAAAAGAGAGGAAAAGAGCGCACCAAGGCAAGTGCACAAATCTATTGCTTATCCTCTTTTGGCAAACGAGTTGTGGTCTCTCCTTGAGTTGGCACGACAACCGAGCCTAGTCTTCGTTAGGACCTTTTGTGCTCATTTTCATAGTCGTGCTAACCCCGTTTTTCTCCAAGTGTGCGTTTTTCGTGTTTTTGTATATCGTATCCTTTTGCTTTTGATCTTTGGTTCTTTACCACGTAGAACAATAACCTTTTGCTTGGATAGTTTCGTTTGGTTTTCCACAATCCTAACCTTCCACCAAAAGCTGTTGAGAGTTGTAGCATATTTGTTTGTGAGTTTCTTGCCCACTTCACTTTGCACGCTGTTCGCTCATTTGTGTGGCAATTGGTTAGATATAATCTCCAAGGTGAGGTAAAGGCTGACTCTTCGCACCCTTATTCTCCATATACAACCCTTGTCGGCTTTTGCATCATGGACAGGATGGGCGAGCCGTCCCAACCACCACCTCCGGAGGACGACACACAATTCATGACAAGATGGGACCATTGGAAGGTCCGAGGAGAATTCAACTACCGTTGTGAAGCTCTTGAGCGGTGCCAAGATGAACAATTTAGCGAGGCCCGTGTGGAATTCAAGAACATCGATAACCGCTTCCAATGGACAACCTCGGTCATCAAAATGAAGCTCTTGGTCGTGCACTTGCCTCAACGGATGAGAAGCTTCAACGCCTCATTGATGGACTAGCAAGGCCACGCTCACGCGAATCAAGCTCATCTCGGTACTCCTCAAGTGAATCAAGTGCACCTCGCCGTCACGCTTCAAGGCACAAGGATGGACCCGTTCTTCAATCCATGAGCGCTTCTCAAGCGGTACCATCTCCGCGACACGCCGCAATGTCAAGCTATGATGGTGACCTCTCCGCAAGACCTCCAAGACGTGAAGCGAACCGGCCACAACCAAGGGCACTTGTGATTCAACAAGAGCAACCTCGCATGGACCACCAAGCCCATCGCCGTTGACATGTCCTTTCAACAACAATGAAGCACCTGAAGAGGACGAACAAGATCACCGTCGACGTGAAGCGCTCGAAGATCCTCCAAGGCGTCACCATCGACATGATCGTCCACGTCGGCAACATGATGGTCATGACGAGCCTTCCCTACATCAAGAAGAAGAAGAGCAGCCCATTGCGCATGCGGCTCGACGTCCTCCTCGCCACATGGCGCAAGCCAATGCTCCTCGGCATAAACCACGACAAGAACAAGAGCAAGCTCCCCAAGCTCGTCGTGAGGATGCACAACCTCCTCCTCGTCCTCAACCGCGACAAGAACAAGAGCAAGCTCCCCAAGCTCGTCGTCAAAACCAAGTTCCACCACCAAATGCGGCACCTCAACAACCGCTAGAGCAACGCAACCATCACCAACCAAGACATGAGAGCTCGGATGATGATGATGACCGCCCAAATCACGGCAACCGCCGCAACCGGAACCGCAATGGAGAAGAAACTTTCGGCAAGCTCAAATTCACCATGCCCAAGTTCACCGGTTCCAATGAACCCGAGGAATATCTCTCGTGGAAAATCAAGGTCGACAAGATCTTCCGCATGCACAACTATAGGAATGATGATGCAGCCCGTCCTACGACCGCTACTACATCTACTCCCACGAGCTCCCCAAGTGGACCCATGACTCGCGCCCGAGCTAAGCTCCTCCAACCCAAGGTTAACTCGCTCCTTTCCTTGTGTGACTTCGACACACCCTTGGATGGTTTGCTACTTCATACACATACACTGTGCATCATCAGGTACGTAGAGAAGGACCCAAGGGACGGAGGAAGCAGGCGGAAGCAACCGATCAGAACGCCAAGTTGAGTACATTACCGTTGAGGCGAAAGCTGATACAAGCGGTACTACCGGCCCCACTACCCGGCGCTCAGAAGAACCACTCCACGCGCCCGACGCGCCGGTACTACTCGGCAAGACTCCAGTGGTACCTACCGCCCCTCCTCTTGCTTCTGAGGCGACTCCGTGGAAGCTCTAGATGCCCAGATACTACCGCCCGTCGGTACTAATTCTTGGACCGGTACCATTCGGTGCGACTACTACTGATGGGGCAAAGGTGTCCGATCTTTCGATGAGATGATGATAGTCGATTTGGTGGAGTTCGGGCTTGACGATCCGACTACGCGTGCGAAACCGGCCAATGCAATCGCTAGGCCAATCTCCGGAGGTTACCGATCCTGCGGGAACACGATCGGCGACGTGAGGGTCTTAATTCCTACCTGAAATCGAGAACAAGAACCAATATTGCAATCAAGATATTGCGGATTAAGAGGAAAGCTTTATTGAAAGAGGTGGGATCCTGAATAGGTGCGAAGTACAAGAGGCCTCTGCGACGCTCGAGCCTTGGCGAAGTTGCGACTATGGCTAACTTAATGTCTAAACAAAATCCGAGTCTAGGGGGTCGGCTATGGGGAGTATTTAAGGGCGAAAAGGTGGGGTTTCGGCCAGCCATGGAAGTGGTGGCCGAATCCAACCCTAAAAGTCCTTTTCCCCTCAAATACGGACTCTAAAAAGTGGCTAATTAAAATCCTGCGAAAATTACATGGGCCTGGCCCAAAATAAAGGTGTCGCAACACCATATTAAGCTATGGACGAATTCGTAAAGTATTGATCTTGAATATTTCGTCCAAGCCTTCTTTCTTCATTATGGTGGCCTCAAAGTTCTGAAATCTTCATCCGTGGCCTTCTCTTGGATCATCACATGCTTGCTGCCATCTCCATGCATGGCCATGCTCCAATGCTTGTCCCTCTCATCCATGCTTGGTCCATCATTCCTAAGAGTAAGAAATGTATCTGACTTAGGCAGCATCATATTCTCATGTATGTAAGGAATAGTTCCAAGTACAGAAAGTACATGATAGTTAAGTTGTTTGTACGAGATCTTGTGATGGGTCCTTGTATGTGTGTTCTTTGTAGGTACAACGGTTGTATCAATATTAGGGATGTCCACATCATGCTCCCTTCTTGAATTGAAGTCGTCCTCGGCAATATCATCTTCCTCACCAAAGTAAGGCTTCAAATCTGCAATGTTAAATGTAGGACTAACATACCAAAGTCTGCGGGCAACTCAAGTTTATATGCATTATCATTGATTCTCTCTAACACCTTAAAGGGACCAGAAACACGTGGCATTAACTTAGACTTGCGTAAATCAGGAAAACGATCTTTACGCAAATGTAGCCAAACAAGATCGCCAACATCAAACACAACATGCTTTCTCCCTTTATCCCATCAAGTTTATACTTAGCATTCATATGTTCAATGTTGTATTTAGTACTCTTATGCAAGTTTAATATCATTTCAGTAGCGTTGTGTAGCATCCAAATTATGTTGCACCGAAGAAGGTAAAGGCAATAAATCAATAGGTGCACGAGGAACAAAACCATACACAATCTCAAATGGGCACATCTTTGTGGTAGAATGCAATGAACGATTATAAGCAAATTCTATATGAGGTAAACACTCTTCCCACAATTTTAAGTTCTTCTTTAAAACAGCCCGTAACATAGTAGACAAAGTTCTATTTACTACTTCAGTTTGACCATCAGTTTGGGGATGACATGTAGTACTAAACAGCAATGTAGTCCCCAACTTAGCCCATAAACATCTCCAAAAGTGGCTAAGAAATTTAGTATCACGATCAGAGACAATAGTATTTGGCACACCATGCAAACGAACAATTTCAAGAAAGAACAAATCAGCAATATGTGCAGCATCATCCGTCTTATGACAAGGAATAAAGTGTGCCATCTTAGAAAACCGATCCACAACAACAAAAATACTATCCCTCATACGTGTTCGTGGCAATCCCAAAACAAAGTCCATAGAAATATCCTCCCAAGGAACACTAGGAACAGGAAGAGGCATATATAAACCATGTGGATTAAGTGAGACTTAGCTTTTGACAAGTAGTGCAGTGCCACAAATCTCTCAACATCTCGACGCATCGTGGCCAAAAGAAGTGTAAAGAAGAACATCCTCCGTCTTCTTGACACCAAAGTGTCCCATCAATCCTCCCCATCGCCTCTGTAACAACAAAAGGCGAACGAGCTATGGAATGCATAGTTTGTTAGCGGAACACAAATCCATCATTGAAGACAGACTTGTTCCAAGTTCTACCATCTCTACAATTCTGCAACACATCTTTAAATTCAGCATCATGCACATATTGTTCCTTAATAGTTTCCAATCCAAATATTTTGAAGTCAAGTTGAGATAACAAAGCATAACGCGTGACAAAGCATCAGCAATAATATTATCTTTACCCTTTTGTGTTTGATAACATAAGGAAAAGACTCAATAAATTCAACCCACTTTGCATGATGACGATTCAACTTGACTACGAATATGCTTCAAAGATTCATGATCGAATGAATAACAAATTCCTTAGGCCATAGATAATGTTGCCAAGTTTCTAATGTCCGAACCAACGCATATAATTCTTTATCATAAGTAGAATAGTTGACTAGCCCCACTCAATTTCTCACTAAAATATGCAAAGGTTTTCCCTCTTGTAATAACACCCTCCCAAACCAATTCCACTAGCATCACATTCAAGCTCAAAAGTCTTAGTAAAATCGGGAAGTTGGAGTAAGGGAGCATGTGTTAGCTTATCTTTCAATATGGAAGGCTGTTGTTGTGCATCGCCCCAAACAAAGGCACATCCTTCTTGGTAAGCTCATTCACAGTGACAATTGATCAAAGTCTTTAACAAAGCGCCTATAAAAACCGGCGAGGCCAAGAAAACTCCTCACTTGTGTGACCGTCTTGAGCTGCGGCCAATTCTCAATAGCTTCTATCTTAGCTGGATCCACTTCAATACCTGTGATGTAACAACATAGCCAAGAAAGCATAACTCGATTGGTGCAAAAGGTGCACTTCTCAAGGTTACCAAACAAGCGTGCATCACGTAAAGCATTGAAAACAACGTAAATGATCCAAATGTTCCTCTAAAGATTTGCTATAAATCAGAATATCATCAAAGTAGACTACCACAAAGCGTCCAATGAAAGCACGTAAAACTTCGTTCATTAATCTCATGAAAGTGCTAGGTGCATTAGTTAAACCAAAAGGCATTACTAACCACTCATATAAACCGAACTTAGTTTTAAATGCTGTTTTCCATTCATCTCCCTAATTTCATACGAATCGGTGGTAACCACTCATAAATCAACTTTAGAAAACATGGTAGAGCCACTCAATTCATCAAGCATGTCATCTAAGCGTGGAATAGGATGACGATATCGAATAGTAATATTATTGATAGCTCTACAATCGGTACACATCTTGAAGAACCATCTTTCTTAGGTACCAAAATAATAGGAACAGCACAAGGGCTAAGGGACTCACGAATATGATCTGTCGAGTAGTTCACGAATTTGGCGTTATATCTCCTTTGTCTCCTCTGGATTGGTTCTATATGGCGCGGTTGGGCAGCGTGGCACCAATGAGATCAATTTGATGCTCAATTCCTCTAATAGGAGGTAGTCACCGTGGCAACTCAGGAAAGACGTCCTCATATTCTGCAAAAGGTTAGCAATGGTGGCAAAGAAGGCATATCCTCAAATGAAAACAAAACCTCTTTGCGAGACAATTGCATAACATTGAGTATTGTTTACATCTAGTTCAACAATATCAATTTTATTTGCAAGCATACATGGACTCTTCAAGCAATTTCGGTAGCATGTGTAGAATCAGATTTAGTGTTCTTTGGTGGTATAAAATCTGCAGACAATCGATTCTCACTTTTATTTTCTCCTCGGTTTAGCTCTACTAGCTCTAGCAAGATCATCTTTTAAAATCTGTTAAGAGTCATAGGTTTTAGACCAATTTTCTTTCCATCATGCATAAGAGAATAGTGGTTAGTTTTTCCATTATGAACAGATTCTCTATCAAATTGCCATGGTCTACCAAGTAACAAAGAACAAGCTTGCATAGGTACAACATCACAATCAACAAAATCAGAATATGTACCAATAGTAAAATGCCGCAGCGTCTGGTTCTTGTTACCTTGATCTTGAGAACTCTCAAACCATTGGATGTAGTATGAATGTGGGCGTTGTCTTGTTGGGCAAGCTTCTCTACCATGTCAACAACGGCTGAATTATTACAACTCCCTCCATCAATGATGATCCGATAGCTCTTTCCTTGACAACACCACGTGTTTGGAGCAGGTTGTGGCGTTGATCTTGCTTAGATTTGCTCAATTGCACACTCAACACGTTGTGTAATTAAACTCTTGTATTGATCGGCTTGGCTCCCATTACCTCTGGCTCTTCATCATCGAATTGTCTCCATCTCGGCGAAATAAGGGCTAGTGTATCTTCATCGAAGTCACTCGCTGAATCGTATTCACCATCTTCTCGCACCATCATCACACGTTGTGTTGTGCACTGTCTCTCAATATGACCAAAACCCCAGCACTTGCGGCATTGTATATCCTTTGTCTTACCCGTGGAAGCCATAGAAGATGCACTCTGACGGGAGCATTGGATGATGGTGGAGGAGCAGTTGGAAATCTTGTGGTGGCCTTGGATGTGGTAGTAGGCGGAAGCGAATCACGAGGCGCTGATTGTCGGGATGTCCAAGTGGATGTGACTGCGAATTATTAGTCCTCCTCCATGGTGTTTGGCGATCCACACTTCACGTTCAACTTTGCAAGCAAGATGAAACAAGCAGTGATAGAATTATATTCCTTATAATCTAATATGTCTGAATGTCCTTGTTTAATCCACCAAAAGCATTGCAAGCATTTGTTCATTAGATTCAACAAGACCACACCTAACCATCCCGTTTGCAATTCGATAATACTCTTCTGAATTTTCCTTGCTCTAAGCGTGTGATTCTTTAGTAAATCACGTTGATAAGTGGTAGGTACAAAGCGAACCGCATAGCAGTTTTAAAGCGGTCAAGTACCGGAATAGTAGTAGGATTTAAACGACAATACTCGGACCACCAAAGGGAAGCAAATTTAGTAAATTCACATGGCACTAACACGCATATTCTCGGGATATTTAAGCATGCAAAGCGTTGTTCTACTTCCATCTCCCATGTAAGATATGCATCGAGTTATATTTACCCTCAAAGATGGAATATTTAATTTAAGCTTTGCAACATGATCATCATCATTGTACGCACTGGCGGCGTTGCGGTAGTAATGTCGGGGCGACCAGCGGTACTGTGGAGGTTGTTCAACCTCCTCGTCAACAGATCGTCGTCGTCGGGTCGTAGTAGTACCCGTCATCATCCCCAATGTCGCGGCCGTAGCCGGCGGAAGTCGAGGCGTCGATCGCAGCGAGCCGCCGGGGTGCGGCGGCCGAACCAAAGCGGTCAAGCACGCGATCGGAATGCGCCGCCATGTGTGTGAGTGCCTGGTCTTGGCAATCGGTTCAAAAGCTCCTTGAACCGAGCGTCAAGCAGGCGTTGAAGGATTTCTCGAGTCCATCGATCTTGTCCGCAGCGTTGGTGAGCTTGGTGTCGAACTCCCTAGGCGTATCCACGTCTTGGTGCCGGTGACCAAGCGGAGAAGTGGGCATGTAGTTCTTCGTTCGTCATGGTGGCGGGGTTCGAAATCTGTCATGGTTAATCCTTAAAAGCACAGGTATATACTACGGAATATGGTGGAAGTCACGCGTAATCCGTCAAGCAATATCTGAAGCTCTTACAAGTTCTTACCAAGCAATGGGGAAAAAGCG
>CP125978.1:246528271-246630130 GCA_030063025.1 Avena longiglumis | reverse complement strand
AACTCAAGAGCAAACAATAGCACCTTCCTCAACGGTTTGAGCCGCCCAATACGCAAGATAGTCGATTTCCAACCTTACAAGACTCTCGTGAACCTTCTTCACCAAGCAACCAAGGCCGAGCGCCACTTGCAAAAGGAACATGCTTATGAGAAGCAAAGGGCGTACTTCGCTTCACTCAACTCGAGTAGCCCCTCCAAGCCAACAAACCAAACAACAAGATCCTCCAAGCAATCCAAGACACCTATGGCGCCCTCCTCCAACACAACAACGGAAAGTCAAGTAGTTTGCTACAAGTGTGGAGGAAATGGCCACAAGTCTTATGAGTGCATCAACACAAGAGTCATGCTAACGGATGATGATGCAGCCCGTCCTACGACCGCTACTAAATCTACTCCCACGAGCTCCCCAAGTGGACCCATGACCCGCGCCCGAGCCAAACTCCTTCAAGCTAAGGTGAACTCGCTCCTCTCCTTGTGTGACTTCGACACACCCTTGGATGGCTTGCTACTTCACACGCATACACTGTGCATCATCAGGTACGAAGAGAAGGACCCAAGGAACAGAGGAGAAGCAACCAATCGCTGCCAGACGCATCACGACCGGTACTACCGGGCCTAACTACCGCCATTCCTACCGCCGCCACAGCACCCCAACAGAAGCTCGTTGCTGACGAAAGCGCAGTATCACGACCTAAGATTACGGTCCAAGCGGTACTACCGTCCAACGACTGGTACTACGGACACAGACGACCGCCCTCCTACCGCTGCCAGCGCCTTCGACAGCCAGTTCCCTCAGCGGTACTAGCTCCCGAGCGGTACTACTGTTCGCAGGACCGGTACTACCGGCCCGACCGACTCAATACCTAAAGTGCGGCCCTATGCCTTGTAAACCTACCTATAATTTACATTGCTCGTTCAAACTACCCTGCTTTGTGGCTGGACTATATATAGCCCCCACCCTCCATTGTAAGCGCTTAGACTTGGATAATAATAGATATTAAGGAAACCCTTTGAGGACTTATATCTATTGGTCCCATGCTCCTACCAAGGAGCACCGGATTATCCACCCCCCTCTTGGATCTTTCCTAGTGCGTTCAAGTTGTACAAGGCCTTAGGTTCTCGGTTTCTCGCCCCCAAGTCGTCAAGGTCTCACCAAGCACCTCATCCCCCGTTGTTGGCGTGGAGAGCGAGCTTCGCCCAACACCGATCCTAGGGATTATGTTGGACCGGTTGCCACCGGCGTGAGGAGTAGGCGTGTATCGTGTTTTGGCGTGTGTGTGTTCGTGGCTTTCATCGCCTTCCCCCGATTTCATACCCGACCACCTCTTTCCCCCTTGATGCTCGTGGAATTCGTGAAAGATCGGGCCAACCCCAGGGTTACCCCCTAACATATTGGTATCAAGAGCACGGTTGATCACGAATTTCCCCCAATTTTTCTTTTATCCGCCTTAAAAACGAAAATCCTACCAAAAAGAGCCCCAATTTGCCTTCGGATCGATCTCTGGATTTGGTGAGTTTTTCGTGGTTTTGGTCCATAGATCTGTTGCTTTGGGAGTCGATCTATAGCCCCTTTTGTTTCTAGCTCAGCCTTTCGGTCAGATTTTCAACGAATTTGAGGTTTTTGGCAAGTTCACCTTGTTCCAGGCCTGTGCTGCGGCATCGCCGTGCAAGCGGTATCACTGCTGACCGTACTATCGGTAGTAAGCTTACTACAACATCACTGATTACCGTGACCAGCGGTACTACCGCCATCGACCGTGCTTTCGCCTTTGACGCCTCGATTTCGTTTCGACCTTTCCCATCTCGCTTGTTCGTGTTTTGGTTTGTCGCCATTTTCACAACAGCTTCCGCATCAACGCCATCCTGCGCCAACGACATCTGCGACACTCGAACATCATCTCACCAACGGTTGCAAGTCGTCAACAATACCAAAGGTATAACTTGCACCACCACCTTGAAATTTCCATATCTTCCTTTGTGTGTATCTATCCTATGAGAGCAACTCATTTTGTGTTTGTCTAAGCATTGTGCACTTGCCTTCGGAAAAGTGAGAGTGTGAGGCCAAATACAAAAGCTAACATAGTAGCATAGCAAGGGAGAAAAAGAAAAAGAATAAAAAAAAACAAAGAAAAAGATAGAATAGAAAGATACATAGTCTCCCAATACATAGACAATACCAAGCTTGTAAGCCAAGAGAGAGAAGAAAGAGCGCCCCGAGGCAAGTGCACAAATCAATTGCTTATCCTCTTTTGGCAAACGAGTTGTGGTCTCTCCTTGTGTTGGCACGACAACCGAGCGTAGTCTTCGTTAGGACCTTTTGTGCTCATTTTCATAGTCGTCTTGACCGCTTTCTCCACGTGTTTGTTTTCCGTGTTTTTGTAGATCGTATCCTTTTTGCTTTTGATCTTTGGTTCTTTACCACGTAGGACAATAACCTTTTGCTTGGATCGTTTCGTTTGGTTTTCCACAACCCTAACCTTCCACCAAAAGCCTTTGAGAGTTTCTTGCCATTTCACTTGGCACGCTTTTCGCTCATTTGTGTGGCAATTGGTTTGACATAATCTCCAAGGTGAGGTAAAAGGCTAACTCTCCACACCCTTTCTCTCCATATACAACCATTGTTGGCTTTGCATCATGGACAGGCATGGAGAGCCATCCCAACCACCACCACCTCCGGAGGATGATAACCAATTCATGACAAGATGGGACCATTGGAAGATCCGAGGAGAATTCAACTATCGTTGTGAAGCTCTCGAGCGGCACCAATATGAAAAATTTAGCGAGGCCCGTGTGGAATTCAAGAACATCGACAACCGTTTCGAAGAAGTCCGTGGCCAAATGCATGCCATGCAACACAACCTCGGTCATCAAAATGAAGCTCTTGGTCGTGCACTTGCCTCAACGGATGAGAAGCTCCAACACATCATCGATGGACTCGCAGGGACACGCTCGCGCGAATCAACCTCATCTCGGCACTCCTCAAGTGAATCAAGTGCACCTCAACGTCACGTTTCAAGGCACCGAGATGGACCCGTTCTTCAATCCATGAGCTCTTCGCAAGCGGTACCATCTCCGCGTCACGCCACGACATCAAGCTATGATGGTGACCTCTCAGCAAGACCTCCAAGACGCCAAGCAAACCGACCACAACCAAGGGCACTTGTGATTCAACAAGAGCAACCTCGCATGGACCACCAAGGCCATCGACGTCGACACGCTCCTTCAACAACAAGTGAAGCTTCTGAAGCGGACGAACAAGATCATCATCGACGTGGAGCACTCGAAGACCCTCCAAGGCGCCATCATCGACATGATCGCCCACGTCGGCAATATGATGGTCATGACGAGCCTCCCCTACACCAAGAAGAAGAGCAGCCCATTGCGCATATGGCTCGACGTCCTCCTCGCCACATGGCGCAAGCTAATGCTCCTCGCCATCAACCACGACAAGAGCAAGAGCAAGCTCCCCAAGCTCTTCGTGAGGACCATCAACCTCCTCCTCGTCCTCAACCGCGACAACAAAACGAGCAAGCTCCCCAAGCTCGTCGTCAACAAGTTCCACCACCAAACGCGGCACCTCAACAACCGCAAGAGCAACGCAACAATCACCAAGCAAGACATGAGAGCTCGGATGATGATGATGACCGCTCAAATCAGGGCAACCGACGCAACCGGAATGTAAATACAGAAGAAACTTTCGGCAAGCTCAAATTCACCATGCCCAAGTTCACCGGTTCTAATGAGCCCGAGGAATATCTCTCTTGGGAACTCAAGGTCGACAAGATCTTCCGCATGCACAATTATAGCAATGAGAAGATGATGGCCATGGCATCCCTCGAGTTTGATGAGTATGCCAACCTTTGGTGGGAACAAGTCCAACTCGCTCGCGAAGCAAAAGAAGAGCCTCCAATCGCAACTTGGCAAGATATGAAGGCTCATATGAGATCCTGCTTTGTTCCTTCACACTACACGCCTGACCTCTTCAACAAGCTTCAAACGCTTAGTCAAGGGACAAAGACCGTGGAAGAGTACTTCAAGCAAATGGAGCTCAACATGATCCGTGCCAACATTGAAGAACGAGATGAGCAAACAATGGCACGCTTCCTCAATGGCTTGAACCATCCCATCAAGCGCATCACCGAGTTCCAAAAGTACAACAACATGGTTGAGCTTGTGCACATCGCATCCAAGGCCGAGCGCCAAGTGCAAGAGGACATCAAGTACAACAAGCCAAAGACGTACTTCACCTACAAGCAAGCACCAACCACTACTCCAACAACACCAAGTGGAAGCTCCCCAAGTACAACCAAGCTTCCCTTCAAGCCAACTATTCCCCAAGGAAAACAGCCCCCAAGTGGCAAACACACAAGGGATGATCAACCATTCAATGGTGAATGCTACAAGTGTGGAGGCAAAGGGCACAAGTCGAATGCTTGTGGAAACAAGAAAGTTTTGTTCATCCATGACAACGGCGATGAAGAATACTTGAGTGAAGACGAGTTTGATGCAAGGGTCAAGGAAGCCCTGGCAAGGCAGCATTTGGAAGAGGACCAAGAACTTCTTGTGTGTGAGCATGACGCAAGTCCATCGCTTGTGGTCACAAGGGTCTTGACCACCCAAGCCAATGAAAATGAAGACCAACGCTCGAACATCTTCCAAACTCGTGCTGGCATCAATGGGAAGTCCATCAAAGTTGTCATCGATGGAGGGAGTTGCCACAACCTCGCAAGCACGGAATTGTGTGAGAAACTCAACCTCACCCTTCATCCGCATAGACACCCCTACCATATCCAATGGCTAAGTGACCAACGATCCGTCAATATCAAGCACACCGTCTCGGTGAAGTTCTCCATTGGGCACTACAAGGACACGGTGGAATGTGACGTGGTTCCAATGGAGGTTTGTCACATGTTGCTCGGAAGGCCGTGGCAATATGACAAGTGTGCTTTGCATAACGGTCACTCAAACACTTACACTTTCAAATGGCTTGATAAAACTTGTGTGTTTCAACCAATGACTCCTAGCCAAATAATTGCGGACAATGCAAAGGCTTTTGATGCAGCCCGACCTACGGTCGTTACTACATCAAGGTCTCCAACTTACGCCAAGTCGCCATGGACTCCAAAGGTGAATCCGTTCCTCTATGCAAGCTCACTTCCTACCCTATTGAATGGTATGCTACTTCATACTCCGTCACATATGCATGATAGGTTCACCGACCAAGACGGAGGCAAGGGAGGAAGTCTTGAACATCAAGCCCGACAAGACGAGGCTTGGAAGAGGAGATGAAGAAGACAGTCGGCAAATGCTGAGTCCAAGCGGTACTACCGGTTGTCGGAATCGGTACTACGGTCACCGGTCTACCGCCTCTTCGCTTCGACGGATCCCACAGATGCTCCAAGACCGCAAGCGGTACTACCGGTGCTAGAGCGGTACTACCGGTGATGACCGGTACTACCGGTCCCAAGTCATATATGTGCCTGCGCGCACCTGTTGGGCCACAGCCCATGTATCCCCCTTTTACTTACCTATTCGCCTAGTTTATCCCCAAACTACCCTTGTTTAGTGGCTGGCCTATAAATAGAGCCCCCACCCCTCATGTATCCCTTAGGCATAGATGATAGACTAAAGAAAACCCCCATTGTGGAATCTCTAGTTTTGCCTCATCCCCTTTACCAAGGGGACCGACTATCGTCACCAACCTCGATTGGACTTTGCATCACGCATCCATCGTTGAACAAGGCCTTGGGTTCTCAGTTTCGCCCCAAGTCGTCAAGACTCTCCTCAAGGTGTTCTTCCCTCTCCGATGTGGATTTGAGGAGCACGTTGACCGATCTTTCCTTGCGAGGATTCTATCGGACCGGTGGCCGCTCGGGAGCAATCGGCCTTGTATCGTGTGAGTTTTATGGTGTTCATCGTGTTCTTCGTGAGGTGTGTTCGCTTTGCTGCCTTCTCCTTTCCCTCGCTTTCCCATCGATTTGACCACGAGATCCGTGAAGATCGGGGACCCAAGAGGTTAACCCTGCATCATCCGTATCGCAGCTTTTGGTTGCCACGGTTTCTCTTCGATTTGGTCTTTTCCCCATAAATTCAAAATTCCACCAAAAATAGCCCCAATTCGTGTTTTGGATCGATCTGTGATTTGAGTGCGTTTTGGTAGGTTTTGATCCGTGGATTACTTGCTAAACTTGTTGATCTACCTTCCTTTGCTCCCATGGCCTAATTCCTTGATTTCCCTTCGATTTGGTGTTTTCTTGAAGATTTTCCGCCCAAATCACCCCAAAATCGCAACGTCAAATCTGGGCGTCAGTCCAAGCGGTACTACCGGGTCCAAAATCAGGTACTACCGCACTTAACCGTACTCTGGGCTCAAAAATCCGGTACTACCGCCTATCGATCCAAAACAAAGGGTTCAGATTTCAGCCTCTCACCGTTTTGAGCATAACTTTTGCATCCGAACTCGGATTTTGGTGTTCTTTAGCTTGTTTCGAAGAGGAGAAGGAGCTCTACATCATCATCCACGTTTTTCATGATATCTACTCCATCCAAATTCCATGAGAAAGGCGGAATCCAACAATAAAGGGTGAAGATCGTCGACGAAAGGTATAAACATTCCGCGACTTTTCCCCACTTGCATTCCTTTGTGAACCCCACTATCTTTGCGAGCAACATACACCTATTGAGACTAGTTCCTCTTATGATTGCTTGGGCCATGCACATTTGATACCTTGTAGAATTCCGAGCAAACATTGTGAGCGCTATCTCATATAGTTATCTTGTATAGTTGTTGGCACAAGGAAGAGGCAAGTGAAAAAGAAATAAAAAGAAAAAGAGTGATACAAAAAGAAAAAAAAAATATAAAAAAAAGGAAAAGAGAAAAAGAAACAAATATACATGTGCCTCATAGAATAGGAAGCGCAAGCTCGATGAACATCATATAGGTGGTACTTATTGTGCATATCTTGTAGCCCACCAATTTTGTGCAATCGAACTAGCGTCTCTCCTTGTACTTGTGTGACACGAGCTTATAGTCTTCGCTAGGTAATCATTTGGTTCTTAGCTCACTTTCTCCGTCGCACAAGTCCCATTTATCCCACCGTGTGTGTTTCCTTGTACATATTTCCTATCTTGTGGATTAACTTGTTTGCTTTGTGATCATTGTGGTTCTTTACTTGCCATTACAACATCTTGATTTCGGATTTGTTCTTGACATGCCACATTCCATACCTATCCACCATAGGCCTTATGTGTGTTTGTTTTTTGGTTCGTAGTTGGTTTTGGTGTTCCGCGTGAACTTCACTTTGCTTGGTTTATTGCTCTCAAGTGTGGCCACTTGCACGATACGATCTTCCAAGGTAAAGTAAGGTTTGACGTTGTATCCCTAACACCCTCTACCACTTCCATATACAACACTTGGTCTTGTGAAGCATGTCTATTTAATCCGGGACCGAGGATAATTTCTATGAAGAATCCACGATGAGCCACCATGCCTATGTCTCCACAAGCATGGATAACATGATGGAGCACTACACCAACAATGGCTCCACATGCTTGGGTGACATGGAGTGCTACAACAACAACAACTCCCCAAGCATGGGCGACTTCAAGAACGACAACGACAAGCTCCTCAAGTCACACCGGCCAAGACGGAGCCTACGCCTCGAGTGCGCCAAGGTCCACCATGAAATGGACAAGTTCGAGAGCGACCTCCACAACTTCAAGAAGGACATGGACAATGACTTCGACAAAAACATGAGCATGGTCGCCAAGACTAATGACGTCTTGTGCTCATTAGAAGAACTTATAAGGAAGCGTGCCAAGGACAAGGGTCATCGTCGCGAGCGTCATGTGGATGACCAAGTGCGCCACCTACACCAACCATCGGCAAGGCACACCAATGACCTCCGTCGACACCGTCACAAGGCACCTTCAACTACTAGTGCCACCACCAAAATGGCACCAAGAGCAAGCCTTCGTCCATGCCATCAAGCTTCAACGACTACGCTTGCATTCGAAGACCTCATGAACGAGGAAAATGAAGACCTCTACTTCGCCAAGTTGGATAGCATGAGCCTACCTCCACTACTACTACAAGATGGCCACAAGACGGTCGAGCATGGGATTTTCCCTTCGACCATGGAGGAGAGCAATGATTCCCATCTTATGGCATCCAACCTTGGAGGCGACAAGGTCAAGAATGGTGAGCATGGGATTATCCCTTCACCAAAGGAGGCGCATGGAGTTGAGGAAACCGAGCCTACCCCCATATGCTTGAGTGATGATGTGGTACCAATCCCATGTGAGTATGAGAGCCACTTAGCCCACTTGAGTGAGAACAAGAGTGAGATGAGTGACTCCACCTTATGTGAGATTGAGTGCTTCCACTTGGAGGGCATGAGCGATACTCCTAGTGAGTTGAGAGTGGTAGTTGATAGGTCAAGTGAGACCATTTCGATTTATAACAACTTACCCTCTACCTCTAGTGTGTTCTCTTGTGTTGTGCTAGGTTCCATGGATGAAGACGCGCCAAACCATGAAGCAATGATGCCTCAATTGGAGAAGATGTACATGGTGCACGAAGATGATGCTACGCATTGGATACATCAAGAAGACGAAGTCGTCCACAAGGAGGCCACTACTACCACAACACCCACTTCATATGAGAGGTATGAACAAGGTAACAATAAGGGTGTTGATGATGCCATGATCCCACTAGTGGACATGATGAATTGTGAGGATATGCATGCTATGGATGATACTTGTGATATTACATATGCTTCATCCACTTTCCCATGTGATGATTTTCCTTTGCATAATATTGATCATGTGGAATTGTTTGATTGCAATATCATTGCCATAAACATGCCATGTTATGCATCTTGTGTGTATCCTCCAATTGCTTCGGACTTGTCTTGTCATGCTACTCATTCAATTTCTCTCGTTGCTTGCGATAAGATGAATGCTTGCTATTTCACTTGTTTTGCTTGTAACAATATTGATCTTATGCGTTATCATGAGATGGCCCCCATAGCTTTCTCAATTTTTGGAGATTTTGATGATTGCCATGATAAGCATGTTCCCTACTTGCATACTCACCATGCATCTATGTCGTACTTGATTGACATTAATGGTGATGTGCACAAGAAGAGACACGTCATGATGGATGATGTGTATCTCTACCATGCACACACGTTCTTCCTTTTACATATGATGTGTGTAGGTACCCGCACGAGAATGTCAACCTCGGTTGAGCACGAGTTGACAAAAAGAGCTCTGGAGAGCATCCCACAAGTGAGTTCAAGATCGAACCCAGCTCTGATACCTTTTGCATGCTTTGCATCTTTCATGTTGACCAATTGCTCTTTCCTATGGTTTGATTGCAAGCATGTTAATGGTATTATCTTCCCTTGTGACATTCATGTTTCTTCGCTTTTAGATAATGATGCTTTGTGTGTTGCAACCAAAATGTTGAACAATTTACCTTCTCGATGTTTTGTGTGCAACCACAATTCCTTTAAGAGCATGTATTGTCATGAGAGCTTCCAAAAATCTCGTCTTGTTGTTGCAACAAACATAAGGACCACTTTCTCTTCCATTTGGTTTGTTTGCAAACGTGTTGTTTTTGCTTCCGCTTGGGATACTCATTTTCCCATGATATTTGCTTTTGATGAATTGTGTGTGACATCCAACATGTTGAACAATTGCTCTTTCCAATGGTTGGTTTGCACACATAATGATGTTTCTTTGGACATTCTTCCTTGTGTGTTTTTGCCAAATTCTCCTATTCTTGCATCAAAGATGTTTGAAATTTGGATCCAATGCTTTGAGTGCCCCACTACTACGTTATATGGAGTTTTTGAGTTTCCACATTTGGATGATGTTCAAACGATTTCCATGCACATTGACCATGCATATGCATTCCGTTTGCTATACTTGAGTTGTGCTAATCGTGTGGTGATCAAGAATGGACATGCCACAAATGACATGCTCCTCGATCACACACAAACATATGTTGCTTGGTCTTTGTTGTATGAAGGTACAAGTACATTCACGTCAACCTCTACCAACCATGTGTTGACAAGAAGAACCGAAGAGAGTTACCTATGGCTACCCTTCATCGAGCTATCTCTACAAGCTAAGGTGACTTCCTTCTACTTGAGGACTCATGCTATAATGTTCATGAATTGGCTACGCTTTGAGTGTTGCTTCGCTTTTGTCGTGAGCTTTGTAGGCTTCATGGAAGGTGAAGGAACATTGAAGTGTTGTCAAGTCAATCTTCCCGAGGACGACTATATGGTGAACCCCAGGATCAAGGATGTCCTTCGACCTCTTCTACTTCGTGATGAGCATGGAGATGAACACACGCAAAACTCACACGATACAAGGCCCATTGCTCCCGAACGGCGGCCACCGGTCCGATAGAATCCTCGCAAGGAAAGATCGGTCAACGTGCTCCCTCAAATCCACATCGGAGAGGGAAGAACACCTTGAGGAGGGTCTTGACGACTTGGGGGCGAGAAACTGAGAACCCAAGGCCTTGTTCAACGATGGATGCGTGATGCAAAGTCCAATCGAGGTTGGTGACGATAGTCGGTCCCCTTGGTAAAGGGGATGAGGCAAAACTAGAGATTCCACAATGGGGTTTTTAGTCTATCATCTATGCCTAAGGGATACATGAGGGTGGGGCTCTATTTATAGGCCAGCCACTAAACAAGGGTAGTTTGGGGATAAACTAGGCGAATAGGTAAGTAAAGTAAAGGGGGATACATGGGTGGGCTCAACAAAGGCCATAGCACATATATGACCCAGACCCTGGGTCATCACCTTAGTACCGCCTAGCACCGGTAGTACCGCTTATGGCCTTGGAGCATCTGTTGGATCCGTCAAGAGGAAGCGGTAGAACGGGGCTAGTATCGTGACCCAGTACCGGTTCCGACAACCGGTAGTACCGCTTGGACCTTGTATGTGCCGACCTGCTTTCTTCCGTCTCCTCTTCCAAGCCTCTGTCTTGTCGGGCTTGATGTTCCGGGCTTCCTCCCTTGCCTCCGTACTGGTCGGTGTGAACCTATCATGCATATGTGACGGAGTATGAAGTAGCATACCATTCAATAGGGTAGGAAGTGAGCTTGCATAGAGGAACGGATTCACCTTTGGAGTCCATGGCGACTTGGCGTAAGTTGGAGACCTTGATGTAGTAACGACCGTAGGTCGGGCTGCATCAGCTTTAGCGAGGACGCAATACGCAAAAACACCTTGTGAGAAGAGTGGTGAGCGAGAGAACCACACCATAGTGAGTGAGAGCTACAAGCCAAACTCGAGTGGAAAAACTAAGAGTGTTCTTCTTGCCACCAAAAGTGAGATGAGAGAAGTGCGGAACAACCCATCCATCTTGCACTACGTCCTCGTATGCAAGGGACTAGCGCAAGGAACTAATGACTTGACAAATGTTCCTCCTTCTTTGATGGCTGTTGCAGAATTCCAAGATGTATTTCCAAGAGCTTCCTCATGGCCTTCCTCCTCTTCGTGGAATCGAGCACCGCATCGACCTCATACCCGGCGCCCACTCCCAAACCGCTGCGTATCGCATTTAACCCGGAAGACGAAGGAGATCGAGTCAAATCAACCAACTCGTCTCCAAAGGTTTGATCCAAGTAAGCACTAGCCCAAGCGCGGTTCCCGTGATCCTAGTCCCAAAACGGATGATACGTTATGTTATGCATGGACATGCGTCCAATCAATGCTATCACCGTGCTTTATCGACATCCTATACCGCGTCTTGATGACATGCTTGATGAGTTATGTGGAGCCACTATATTTTCGAAAATTGATCTTCGTAGTGGCTACCATCAAATTCGCATGGCTGAAGGTGATGAGTGGAAAACCGCCTTCAAGACCAAGCTTGGTCTCTATGAATGGTTGGTTATGCCTTTTGGCTTATCCAATGCCCCATCTACCTTCAAGCGTCTCATGAACCATATTTTGCGATCTCTCATTGGAAAGAGTGTAGTTGTTTACTTTGATGACATTCTTGTCTATAGCAAGTCACTAGAGGAGCATGTTACTCATGTTAAGGAGGTCCTACAAATTCTTCGTCATGAAAAGCTTTATGCTAACCTCCCTAAGTGCACTTTTGCAAGAGACAAGCTGATTTTCCTTGGTTTTGTTGTGTCTTCTAATGGCATTGAAGTTGATGTCTCAAAAGTCAAGGACATACGAGATTGGCCCATCCCTACAAATGTTAGTGAACTTCATAGTTTTCATGGGTTGGCTGGCTTTTACCGTCGCTTTGTGAAAGATTTTTCCACAATTGCTTGCCCCCTTAACGAATTGACCAAGAAAAATGTCACGCTCGCTTGGGAAAAGCACAACAAAAGGCTTTGATGAGCTCAAAAGTGGCTCATGCACCACTTGCATTGCCGGATTTCACAAAAACATTTGAGATTGAATGACGCTAGTGGTATTGGCATTGGTGGCGCCCTTATGCAAAATGGCCCCTATTGCTTACCATAGTGAGAAACTTGATGGCGACGCCTCAATTATCCCATTTATGACAAAGAACTTTTTGCCTTGGTTCGTGTTCTTCAAGTGTGGCAACACTATCTTTGGCCCAAAGAATTTATCATCCATTCCGACCATGAGTCGTTGAAGTACCTTAAGGGCCAAGCCAACTTGAGTAAAAGGCACGCAAAGTGGGTTGAGTTTATGGAGTCTTTTCCTTACATTGTCAAATACAAGAAGGGCAAAGAAAATGTGGTAGCGGACGCCTTGTCTCGCAAAAACACAAGCCTTCTTACACGACTCGAAGTCAATGTCTTGTGTCTTGATGACATCAAATCTTTGTACGAGTCCGACTCTTTCTTTGGACCAATATTTGCACAATGTTCAATAGACAAAGGGATTGATGATTTCTATTTGCATAAGGGTTTTCTTTTCAAACAAAACAAGCTTTGCATTCCGAAATCGTCTCTCCAACTTTTGCTTCTTCAAGAGTCCCACGGTGGAGGCCTTATGGGTCACTTTGGCCGTGACAAGACATATGACATGCTCTCCACTCACTACTTTTGGCCAAAGATGAAGCGCGACGTGGAGCGCCACGTTCAACGATGCACTACATGTATCCAAGCTAAGTCTAAGTACAACCCCTTTGGTCTTTATATGCCATTGCCTATTCCTCATGCACCTTGGTCGGACATTAGCATAGACTTTGTATTAGGCTTGCCTAGATCTAAACATGGTCACGGTTCCATATTTGTAGTCGTGGATCGCTTTTCAAAAATGGCACATTTCATTCCGTGCCATAAGACCGATGATGCTTCACATGTAGCAAATTTGTTTTTCAGGGACATAATTCGGCTACACGGCGTGCCAAGAACAATCGTCTCCGACCGTGACGTAAAATTCATGAGCTACATCTAGAAGACCCTCATGGCCAAGCTCGGCATCAAGCTCCTCTTCTCGTCCGCCTCGCATCCTCAAACCGATGGACAAACCGAGGTAGTCAATCGAAGTCTTGGCACACTTCTCCGGGTGTTGATAAAGAAGAACCTTAAAGACTGGGAGGAATGCATTCCACACGCCGAGTTCGCCTACAACCGCGCCAAGCACTCCACCACCATGAGGAGCCCGTTCATGATCGTCTATGGCTTCGAGCCTCTAACCGCGCTCGATATCCTTCCACTTCCACTTCATGAACGTGCCAATATGGACGTTGTCAAGCGTGCCCACGCAATGATGAAACTTCATGAAGACACACGAGCTACTATCGAGCAACAAGTCCTTCGCCAAGCATCAAGGCTCAACAAGACCAAGAAAGAGATGATCTTTGGTGAGGGCGACCTTGTGTGGATACACTTGAGTAAAGACCGCTTCCCCAAGGAACGCGACTCCAAGCTAAAGCCAAGAGGCGATGGACCATTCAAAGTGCTAAAGAAGATCAACAACAACGCCTATGTCATCGATATACCAACATCGAAGTATCTTGTGAGCTCGACATTCAATGTCAAGGACCTCTCACCCTACCATGGCGAAGAGGAAGTTGGGACGGTTGAAGAGTCGAGGACGACTCTTCCCCAAGGGGATGCAGTCTCGGCCCACGACCGCTACTACATCTACTCCCACGAGCTCCCAAGTGGACCCATGACCAGCCCGAGCCAAACTCCTTCAAGCTAAGGTGAACTCGCTCCTCTCCTTGTGTGACTTCAACACCCTTGGATGGCTTGCTACTTCACGCATACCGCATGCATCATCAGTGCGAAGAGAAGGACCCAAGGAACGGAGGAGAAGCAACCAGTCGCTGCCAGACGCAAGCGGTACTGCCGACCGGTACTACCTGCCAGCGGTACTACCGCCTCTCTACCGCCGCCAGGCACCCCCAAGCTCAAGCCGCTGCAGACGCAGTACCGACCGGTACTGGTCCAAGTGGTACTACGGTCCAACGACCGGTACTACCAAATGACACGACCGCTCCCTCTACCGCCGCCACAGCGCCTTGACGACTCCAGGCCCTCAGCGGTACTCGCTCCCGGGCGGTACTACCGGTCAACACCGGTACTACCGGTTGCAGGACCGGTACTACCGGGCCCGACTGACTCTGAATACCTAAAGTGCGGCCCTGTGCCTTGTAAACCTACCTATAATTTACCTGTTCGTTCCGAAACTACCCCTGTTTTGTGGCTGGACTATATATAGCCCCCACCCTCCATTGTAAGTCCTTAGACTTGGATAATAATAGATATTAAGGAAACCCTTTGAGTACTTATATCTATTGGTCTCATGCTCCTACCAAGGAGCACCGGATTATCCACCCCCCTCTTGAATCTTGCCTAGTGCGTTCAAGTTGTACAAGGCCTTGGGTTCTCGGTTTCTCTCCCCCAAGTCGTCAAGGTCTCACAAAGCACCTCATCCCCCGTTGTTGGCGTGCAGAGCGAGCTTCGCCCAACACCGATCCTAGGGATTATGTTGGACCGGTTGCCACCGGCATGAGGAGTAGGCGTGTATCGTGTTGTGATGTGTGTGTGTTCGTGGCTTTCATCGCCTTCCCCCGATTTCATACCCGACCACCTCTTTCCCCCTCGATGCTCGTGGAATTCGTGAAAGATCGGGCCAACCCCAGGGTTACCCCCTAACAGATGAGAACGGCGCAACATACTCCGTGAGCGAAGATGAATTTGAATCTATGACCCAAGCCGCTATCACAAAGGATGCCGCAATGCAAGATGAGGACACACTTCTTTGTGAACATGATACAAGCCCCTCACTTGTCATCGCCCAAGTTTTGACGACCAACTCCATCCCTGGAGAGGATCAACGCCTCAACATCTTCCAAACCCGAGCCGGAATTGATGGCAAGTCCATAAAAGTTATCATTGATGGAGGAAGTTGTCACAACCTTGCGAGCATCGACCTTTGTGAGAAACTCAAGTTACCATACATGGAGCACCCTCAACCCTATCATGTCAAATGGCTTGATGACAATGGAACCATTCAAATCAAACACAAGGTCAACGTCTCCTTCAAGATTGGTCCATATCAAGACACCGTCGAGTGTGATGTCGTGCCTATGACCGTGTGTCACATGCTCCTTGGAAGACCATGGCAATACGACAAGGGTGCACTACATGATGGTACCTCCAACCAATACTCCTTTAAGTGGAATGACAAGACATTGGTGCTACAACCTATGACGCCAAGCCAAATTATCACTTCCAACATGGCGTCGCTGCCCAAGATAAAGCAAGCTAAGGACCCTTGTGAGATGAGTGGTGAGAGAGTGATCCACCAACACGTGAGTGAGAGCTACAAGCCCCACATGAGTGGAAAAATCATGAGTGCCACGTCGCAAGCCACCACACGTGAGAAGAGTGATTTGAGCGTACCCAATACTAACAATCCTTCATGCAACTCTTTCTCGTTGTTGTCGGTTTTGCAGGATACACAACCTCACCTACCACCTACAAGGAACACGCTACAAGATCTCCAACCACACCTTGATGACAAGCTCAACTTCAAGATCTTTGACCAATTTGAACAAGGCTACGACACCGGAGATCCCACAACATACCCACTCAAGACCTTGCGCACACCCTCCTCCCTATATGATGATGGAACTTCGTCGAGGACGACTCGTTTTGAAGCGGGGGGAGATGTTGCAGCCCAACACATGGCATTCACCATTGGTCCACACCAAGCTACATCAGCCACACCCTCAAAGGTGAACTCATTCCATACCCCACCCTCCTTTAGCTATCATGTGAATGGAATCCTACTTGAGGCACGTGCCAATGCTATGACCAGGACCATGACCATGACACCAAGAGGAGATGACAAGAGGACCCCAGAGATCAAGACCCCCAAGCAAGAGGCCTGGAAGAGAAGACGCAAGAAGCTGCTGAAGCTAGACCGGAGTCTCCGGCCAGCACACCGGAGTCTCCGGACCAAGCGTATCGGGCCTGCGTGCCTCGAGTTGGGCCTGGCCCATGTAACGCCTAGAACTTCCTATTTATGCCTGTTTTACCCCTAGCTCGTGGCTGGCCTATATATAAGCCCCCACCCCCTCCTTCAAACCCTAGAGTTGATGATGAATGAAGGCTTGTGCCTAACCCTAGATGGGAACCCCTCTCTATAGTTAATCTATGAGTTCTACAAGGCCTTGGAGTTCGGTTGTTCGTCTCCAAGTCGTCAAGACCCTCCTCAAGTGTTTGGTCTCTCCTCATCAAGGATTCTAGTAGTGCTAGGTCTCTCCCTCTGGGATTCTACTTGGTTGCTACTCTCTCCTTTGATTTGGATTCTATCATCCGCTTGCCGATCTCTCCTTTGGTGATTCTACCTAACGGTCTCTCGCCGAGGATTCTATTGGGTTGGTTGTTCGAGCCAACGGGAGAAAATCGAATCGTGTTGTGTTTGCGTGTGTTTGTATCTTTACCTTGCATTTGTGTTGCGTTCATCGTGTTCATCGGGTTTCCCCTCACTCCCCGCATCAAATCCGTGAAGATCGGGCCACCCTAGGGTCAATCCCACAAGGGATCCCATATCATAGAGGGTAAGTTGTTAGAATTCGAAATGGTCTCACTTGACCTATCAACTACCACTCTCAACTCACTAGGAGTATCGCTCATGCCCTCCAAGTGGAAGCACTCAATCTCACATAAGGTGGAGTCACTCATCTCACTCTTGTTCTCACTCAAGTGGGCTAAGTGGCTCTCATGCTCACATGGGATTGGTACCACATCATCACTCAAGCATATGGGGATAGGCTCGGTTTCCTCAACTCCATGCGCCTCCTTTGCTGAAGGGAAAATCCCATGCTCACCATTCTTGACCTTGTCGCCTCCAAGGTTGGATGCCATAAGATGGGCATCATTGCTCGCCTCCATGGTCGAAGGGAAAATCCCATGCTCGACCGTCTTGTGGCCATCTTGTAGTAGTGGTGGAGGTAGGCTCATGCTATCCAACTTGGCAAAGTAGAGGTCTTCATTTTCCTCGTTCATGAGGTCTTCGAATGTAAGCGTAGTCGTTGAAGCTTGATGGCGTGGACGAAGGCTTGCTCTTGGTGCCATTTTGGTGGTGGCACTAGTAGTTGAAGGTGCCTTGTGACGGTGTCGACGGAGGTCATTGGCGTGCCTTGCCGATGGTTGGTGTAGGTGGCGCACTTGGTCATCCACATGACGCTCGCGACGATGACCCTTGTCCTTGGCACTCTTCTTGTGCTTGTGGTGCCTTCTTGAGCTTGATTGAGCATTATGGTTGGTGCTCATCTTGAATTCTTCGTATTGGTGTCGAAGATGCCTTAGACGATGTCTTGTATCCTCTTTATGGTGGCGATGCTCATGAGAGGATGTTTGTTAATGAAGAGTCTTGTTTCTTGGCGCCTCTTGATGCATATGATGTTTGGACGCCACTCTTGTTTGGATAGGAGTTGGAGCTTGGCGCCTTGGAGGTGATGTAGCTTGGCGCCTTGGAGATGGTCGAGCTTGACGCCTTGGAGGTGATGGATCTTGGTGCCTTGGAGATGGTGGCGCTTGACGCCATCTAGGCGGTGGCACATGTCGCCTTGGAGGTGGATCATCGAAGTAGGTGGTGCCCTTTGGTGTGGCACGCTTGGCCTTGAAGGTCATGGAATCTTGATGATGCGCCTCCTCTTGCTTGGCGTAGTAGGCTTCCATCTCCACACGGTGGAGGAATTCTTCATGGCTCTTGGAGGAGCCATCAAAGTCGATGAAGTTCTCCGTGTCCTCCATGCTTGGCGAGGCGTCATCGATGTCGCACTCGAAGTCGTCCATGCTTGGGGAGTAGTTGTTGGTGTAGTACTCCATATCACCCAAGCATGTGGAGCCATTATCGGTGTAGTGCTCCATAGGCTCCATGCATGAGGAGCCACTGTCGACGTAGAGCTCTATGTCTTCCATGCATGTGGATTCATCGTAGGTGTAGTGCTCCGGGTCCTCAAAGAATGTGGAGCCATTGTCGGTGTTGTGCTCCGTCATGTCCTCTATACTTGTGGAGTCGTAGTCATGGTGGCTCATCATGGATTCTTCATAGATATCATCCTCGGTTCCGGAGTCCCTAGACATGATGCACAAGACCAAGCGGTGTATATGGAAGTGGTAGTGGGAGTTAGGGATACAACGCCAAACCTTACTTTACCTTGGAAGATCGTATCGTGCAAGTGGCCACACTTGAGAGCAATAAACCAAGCAAAGTTAAGTTCACGCGGAACACCAAAACCAATTACTAACCAAAAAACACACACACAAGGCCTATGGTGGATAGGTATGGAAAGTGGCATGTCAAGAACCAATCCGAAATCAAGATGTTGTAATGGCAACTAAAGAACCACAATGATCACAAAGCAAACAAGTTAATCCACAAGATAGGAAATATGTACAAGGAAACACACATGGTGGGATAAATGGGACTTGTACGACGGAGGAAGTAAGCTAAGAACCAAAAGATTACCTAGCGAAGACTATAAGCTCGTGTCACACAAGTACAAGGAGATACGCTAGTTCGATTGCACAAAATTGGTGGGCTACAAGACATGCACAATAAATACTACCTATATGATGTTCATCGAGCTTGCGCTTCCTATTCTATGAGGCACATGTATATCTCTTTCCTTTCTTTTCTTTTTTTCTATTTTTTTTCTCTTTTTATTTTTATTTCTTTCTTTTTTCTTTTTCACTTGCCTCTTCCTTGTGCCAACAACTATACAAGATAACTATATGAGATAGCGCTCACAAATGTTTGCTCGGAATCTACAAGGTGTCAAATGTGCATAGCCCAAGCAATCATAAGAGGAACTAGTCTCAATAGGTGTTTGTTGCTCGCAAATATAGTGGGGTTCACAAAGGAATGCAAGTGGGGAGAAGTCGCGGAATGTTTATACCTTTCGTCGACGATCTTCACCCTTTATTGTTGGATTCCGCCTTGCTCATGGAATTTGAATGGAGTAGATAGCATGAACAACATGGATGATGATGTAAATCTCCTTCTCCTCTTCGAAACGAGCTAAAGAACACCAAAATCCGAGTTCGAATGCAAAAGTTATGCTCAAAACGGTGAGAGGTCAAATCTGGAACCTCTTTTTTCTTTCAGGCGGTAGTACCGGATTTTGGGCGCGGTAGTACCGATGAGAGGTAGTACCGGATATTTTGAGCGGTAGTACCGCTGGAGACAGAGACGCCCAGATCTGACGCGTTTTTGCGAGTTTGGGGCGATTTGGGCGGAAAATCTTCAAGAAAAACACCAAACCGACGGGGGAAATCAAGGAATTAGGCTATGGGAGCGCAAAGGAAGGTAGATCAACAAGTTTAGCAAGTAATCCATGGATCAAAACCTACCAAAATGCACTCAAATCACAGATCGATCCAAAACACGAATTGGGGCTATTTTTGGTGGAATTTTCGAATTTATGGGGAAAAGACCAAATCGATGAGAAATCCGTGGCAACCAAATGCTGCTGATACCAGATGATGGAGGGGTTAACCTCTTGGGTGGCCCGATCTTCACGGATCTCGTGGTCAAATCGATGGGAAGCGAGGGGAAAGGGAGAAGGTAGCGGAAGCGAACACACACCTCGCGAAGAACACGATGAACACACGCAAAACTCACACGATACAAGGCCGATTGCTCCCGAACGGCGACCACCGGTCCGATAGAATCATCGCAAGGAAAGATCGGTCAACGTGCTCCCTCAAATCCACATCGGAGAGGGAAGAACACCTTGGGGAGGGTCTTGACAACTTGGAGACGAGACATCGAACTCCAAGGCCTTGTTCAACGATGGATGCGTGATGCAAAGTACAATCGAGGTTGGTGACGATAGTCGGTCCCCTTGGATAAGGGGATGAGGCAAAACTAGAGATTCCACACAAGGGGGTTGTCTTTAGTCTATCATCTATGCCTTAGGGATACATGAGGGGTGGGGGCTCTATTTATAGGCCAACCACATAAACAGGGGTAATTTAGGGATAAACTAGGCGAATAGGCAAGTAAGGGGATACATGGGCTGTGGCCCAACTAGTGCGCGCAGGCATTGCCATGAGAGGTAGTATCGGACTTGGGACCGGTAGTACCGCTTGGTCCGGTAGTGCCGCTCCGGGACCGGTAGTACCGCTTGCGGTCCTGGGGCTTCTGTTGGCGTCGTCTGTTGGGAGCGGTAGTCGAGGGCGGTAGTACCGCTGGCCCGTAGTACCCATCGCCGGATCCGGTAGTACCGCCGGCGACAGAGAGCATTTGGTGATCTGTCTTCTTCCGCCTCCTCTTCCAAGCCTCCGTCTTGATAGGGCAAAGGTGTCCGATCTTTCGATAAGATGGTGATAATCGATTTGGTGGAGTTCGGGCTTGACGATCCGACTACACGTGCGAGCACGAGCGCCAATGCAATCGCTAGGCCAATCTCCTGGAGGTTACCGATCCTGCGTGAACACGATCAGCCTGACCAGCGAGGGTCTTAATTCCTACCTGAAATCGAGAACAAGTAAGAACCAATATTGCAATCAAGATATTGCGGATTAAGAGGAAAGCTTTATTGAAGAGGTGGGATCCTGAATAGGCGCGAAGTACAAGAGGCCTCTGCGACGCTCGAGCCTTGGCGAAGTTGCTATGATGGCTAACTTAATGTCTAAACAAAATCCGAGTCTAGGGGGTCGGCTATGGGGAGTATTTAAGGGCGAAAAGGTGGGGTTTCGGCCAGCCATGGAAGTGGTGGCCGAATCCAACCCTAGAAGTCCTTTTCCCCTCAAGTACGGACTCTAAAAAGTGGCTAATTAAAATCCTGCGAAATTTACATGGGCCTGGCCCAAAATAAAAGGTGTCGCAGCACCATATTAAGCTATGGACGAATTTGTGAAGTATTGATCTTGAATATTTCGTCCAAGCCTTCTTTCTTCATTATGGTGGCCTCAAAGTTCTGAAATCTTCATCCGTGGCCTTCTCTTGGATCATCACACGCTTGCTGCCATCTCCATGCATGGCCATGCTCCAATGCTTGTCCCTCTCATCCATGCTTGGTCCATCATTCCTAAAAGTAAGAAATACATCTGATTTAGGCAGCATCATATTCTCATGTATGTGAGGAATAGTTCCAAGAAATGAAAGTACCTGATAGTTAAGTTGTTTGGAACGAGACCTTGTGATGGGTCCTTGTATGTGTGTAGCTATAGGTACAACAGTTGTATCAATAGAAGGGATGTCCACATCAGTTCTTAGCTCACTTTCTCCGTCGCACAAGTCCCATTTATCCCACCGTGTGTGTTTTGTTGTACATATTTCCTATCTTGTGGATTGACTTGTTTTGCTTTGTGATCATTGTGGTTCTTTACTTGCCAATACAACATCTTGATTTCGGATTGGTTCTTGACATGCCACTTTCCATACCTATCCACCATAGGCCCTGCGTGTGTGTGTTTTTGGTTTAGTTGTAACATCCCTAAATGCATATTCCAAAACCCATCCATATCATCCTTGCATTCATCATCATTTAGGGATTTCTCAAAATCCTTTCAGAAAAACAGAAGCTTTTGACGTTATGATTTTATGTGGACAGATTTAATTCAAAAGACCTACACCATTTGAAACTTGAATGTTTAGGAACTTGTTTGCTTGCCCCATTGTTGGAAAAGTTTAGGAGAGCAGGGTTAACCAAAGTTTCAAATTTAGAAAGAAATTCAAAATCCCTTTTCCAAACATTTTCAAAACAGATGCAAATCCTCTGTTGTTTGAAATCCAGGTTTGACCAAGCCCTTACAAAATAACCACATGGTTAGATAACAGATTTTAGAAACCACAGTACCCTGCAAAAATCCCCAGAATTGTTTGAATTCAAAAAGGATTTGAATTCATACTTAAATCATTCCTGAAAACCAAATTAGAAAAAGAAAAAGAAATAAACAAAAGAAAAAGGCCGCGCGCCAGGTTTCTGGCCCAGCAGATCGAGCCCAACTAGCCCACCCGGGAGTTTCCTTTTCTTTTCTCACGCTTGCGCCTGCGTTCGATCCGCGACCATACCCCACCTCCACCTGCACTTTTGGCGACGAGCGGGCCATCACGCTGTCGCCGTCTTCCCAAACCACGCCGCGACCACGTCATTTGCGATCCTGCGGTAATGGCGCTTAATTGGGCATTAAAACTCGGGCGTTTGTCGAGGCACGGCTATAAGATCCCCCTCCTCGCAGTCATTTCCCAGCCAATTCTACACTCACGCCACCGTGCCCACGACTTCGCTCAAACGCCGTGACAGAGCAACTCCGGCGATCGATTCAGTGAGCTCCGTCGCCTTCCCCTCTGGATTGTTCGCACTTTGTAATCTCTGGCGCATCTCGACCCCGCTATCTCATCTGTCTTGCCCAGATTCGCTTGACGCCGTAAGCACTGACGACCACCCCAACTCGGCGACCAATTTAAGTAAGTCCGTGCACCTTGCCTTTTCCTTCACACGGCGTGTTCGCAATCTTGCGCACTTCACAACCTCGATTCGTGTTAGGCGATGCGAGCCTCGGCAATGACTCGACAACATCCACCCGACACCGCGCAACTCACGAGATCCGAGCCCATCTCCGGCGCCCCTCAAACCAGTACCACGACAAGCTTCAAAGACGTCTTGGCGAATCGTAAGCACCTTCCCGCCTCTGGGGCGATGTAGAAACCGGCGCCGCCGTAGTCGAACCACGCCCGATTAACGCGCTAAGCGCCCGATTGTGGCTTCTTGGTTTGGTCCGTTGGATCTGCATCGTAGGGCTAGGATAGATCTTGGTCGAAGAGGTATGCTACATCGAGCGCCGGATCCCACTTTGATCGCGGTCCACGGAGCGATCCGCGTGAACGATGCGTGCCCGGTGAGGTTGCGACGTGGCAAGGTTAAATTCAAAAACAGAATTTAAAACCTGATTTAGATCCAAACTTCAAACTGCTATAACTTTTGAATGCCACGTTAGAATTTTACAAACTTTATACCGTTGGATTCAGTGAAACAAAACCTTTCTGAATATGCAATTTGTTTAACAAATAGTAACCATTAAAATGACTTTATTTGTGGAATCATGTTTAAAGCTAGTTTGATTATAGATTTGTTTTGGTAATTGGTTTTAATGTTAAATAAGTTTGTTTTGGCAAATTTTGTGTCCTGTTATGTTTCAGTATCATGCACATGCATGGTAGAATTTCAAAAATCACCACTTAGTAAATTCTTGCATACATGCATTCATATTATTTTTGATTGTATTAAATTTGCGTGTAATTGGATGCTAAAATTTTGTGTAGATTTTGCTAGTGATTGTGATTGTGAAGAGTGCTACTCTTCCCACTACCAAGGCAAGTGATATTTTCATGAATATTTCTATCCTATGTTTTGTACTAGCATTAGATATTTTGCTAAGTCTTGCATGCTATTTTGTCTAATGCTAAGTTGGGAAATCCTATGTAGTGTAGAATTGTAGAATTGTTAAGGAATTTTCCTAAGTTAAGTTATCTTACTATGCTTAGCCTAGCTATATAGCAAACAAGGGTTGGTAAAAATCTACACTTACCATTATGAAAATATTCTTAAGTCATGAGACTTATACTTTCCTAATAAAACCACTAAGTCAAATGAACCTCCTGGGTGGAATGGGAAGAATGGGTTATGTTGAGTGGTTACACAAGGCCATGGACTTGGGTTGTGTATCTCACTTGTGGTAAGTCACCCAGGCACAAAGGGATTTGGAGGCCAAGTGTTGAGAAAGCTTACAGTGCAACCACTTGGCAATATGGGCTCTGCCTTGACCATATAGGTTGCTAGAACTTAGTCACTTGGACAGTTGGTGGTAGTTGGGATGATATGTTGGAACGCATCCATTTGACTAAGGAAAAGCTTCTGAAAGGTCCTGTCTTGGGAAACCAAGTCTGGTGGGGAAAGTGCACAACCTCTGCAGATGGAAAACCTAAGTACTTAGCCTAGTCCAAGGCAATGGACAACTTTGAGCATCAAGACATGGAAGCTACAAGAATCTCATCACTCCAACTTCTAAGTAAAATTTGTGGGTGAATAAGGGTGAAGGACCCCAATGTCTATTGGAGGTTTCTTGGGAATGTTTTGACAAAGAAAAACTTAGTGATTTCAACTAATAGGTAAAACCTGTTTTTAAGCAAAGCAAGCCAAGCTACACTTAGCCAAAATGCATATAGTAATATAGTCCACTTAAAATATACTAAGGTATCACTTGCCAATACTATTCCAAAGTATTGACCCTCTGTGGCTGTAACTTGTGATGTTGCAGGTTACTCCGATGATGAGTAGGAGTCATGAGTCTACACTCAACATGCTTGCCTGTGGCACATGAAGATGAAGACTTATGTTTATTTACTTATTCCTTAAACTCTTGTATTAGGCCTTTGGCCCTGAGTTGTAAAAGACTATGTTTTATCTCTGGAATGAATGTAATAAATGACCTTTGTATCTGTGTACTTCATCTTAAACTGTGGATGCTAGCATTGATCCAGGGACTAGCATTGCAATCACAGGGATCCTTTCCTTTACAAAGGAGGGGTCTAACATTAGTAGTTGGTTTTGGTGTTCCGCGTGAACTTCACCTTGCTTGGTTTATTGCTCTCAAGTGTGGCCACTTGCACGATACGATCTTCCAAGGTAAAGTAAGGTTTGACGTTGTATCCCTAACTCCCACTACCACTTCCATATACACCGCTTGGTCTTGTGAATCATGTCTAGGGACTCCGGAACCGAGGATGATATCTATGCAGAATCCATGATGAGCCACCATGACTACGACTCCACAAGTATAGAGGACATGATGGAGCACGACACCGACAATGTCTCCGCATGCTTTGAGGACCCGGAGCACTACACCTATGACGACTCCACATGCATGGAAGACTTGGAGCTCTACATAGACAATGCCTCCTCATGCATGGAGACTATGTGATGTAGCCCGACCTACGGTCGTTACCACATCATGGTCTCACGGTCGTTACCACATCATGGTCTCCAACTTACGCCAAGTCGTCATGGACTCCAAAGGTGCATTTGTTCCTCTATGCGAGCCCACTTCCTACCCTATTGAATGGTATGCTACTTCATACTCCGTCACATATGCATGATAGGTTCACACCGACAAGTACGGAGGCAAGGGAGGAAGCCCGGAACATCAAGCCCGACAAGATGGAGGCTTGAAAGAGGAGGCGGAAGAAGCCACGGCTGAACCACCGGAGTCTCCGGTCCTGCGCACCGGAGTCTCCGGACCGACCTCTGGACCGACCCCAGCAACCGACCCGGGGACAGTCAGTACGCCACTCTGGAGACGACACCGGAGTCTCCGGCCTACACCGGAGTCTCCGGACTCTACACCGGAGTCTCCGGCCTACACGATGGGTCTGCGCGCCGCCAGCTGGGCCTTCGGCCCATGTACCCATCTAGCTCGTCCAAACCCTAGTTTTATCCCTAAACTACCCCTATTTATGTGGTTGGCCTATAAATAGAGCCCCCACCCCTTCATGTATCCCTTAGGCATAGATGATAGACTAAAGACAACCCCTTGTGTGGAATCTCTAGTTTTGCCTCATCCCCTTACCCAAGGGGACCGACTATCGTCACCAACCTCGATTGGACTTTGCATCACGCATCCATCGTTGAACAAGGCCTTGGAGTTCGTTGTCACGTCTCCAAGTTGTCAAGACCCTCCCCAAGGTGTTCTTCCCTCTCCGATGTGGATTTGAGGGAGCACGTTGACCGATCTTTCCTTGCGAGGATTAATCGGACCGGTGGCCGCCGTTCGGGAGCAATCGGCCTTGTATTGTGTGAGTTTTGCGTGTGTTCATCGTGTTCTTCGCGAGGTGTGTGTTCGCTTCCGCTACCTTCTCCCTTTCCCCTCGCTTTCCCATCGATTTGACCACGAGATCCGTGAAGATCGGGCCACCCAAGAGGTTAACCCGTCCATCATATGGTATCAGCAGCTTTTGGTTGCCACGGATTTCTAATCGATTTGGTCTTTTCCCCATAAATTCGAAAATTCCACCAAAAACAGCCCCAATTCGTGTTTTGGATCGATCTGTGATTTGAGTGAGTTTTGGTAGGTTTTGATCCGTGGATTACTTGCTAAACTAGTTGATCTACCTTCCCCTGTGTTCCCATAGCCTAATTCCTTGATTCCCCCCATCAATCTGAGGTTTTGGTTCGAGTTTTTCCGCCCAAAACGCGTCCCGTTTGAGTTCTGGACGCTCTGGAATCTCCCGGACCGGAGTCTCCGAACTTTTTGAGCTCCAGACCGGAGTCTCCGGACCCCCAGACCGGAGTCTCCGCCCTTCCTGCAGACTGAAAAATTGCAGCACAATTTTGAGCATAACTTTTGCGTTTCAACTCGGATTTTGGTGTTCTTTAGCTTGTTTCGAAGAGGAGAAGGAGCACTACATCATCATCCACGTTGTTCATGCTATCTACTACATCCAAATTCCATGAGCAAGGCGGAATCCAACAATAAAGGGTGAAGATCGTCAACGAAAGGTACATTCCGCGACTTTTCCCCACTTGAATTCCTTTGTGAACCCCACTATATTTGCGAGCAACAAACACCTATTGAGACTAGTTCCTCTTATGATTGCTTGGGCTATGCACATTTGATACCTTGTAGATTCCGAGCAAATGTTGTGAGCGTTATCTCATATAGTTATCTTGTATGGTTGTTGGCACAAGGAAGGGGCAAGTGAAAAATAAAAAGAGAAAAGAAAAGAAAAAAAGAGAAAAAAAATAGAAAAAAGAAAAAGAGAAAAAAAGAAAGAAAGAAATATACATGTGCCTCATAGAATAGGAAGCGCAATCTCGATGAACATCATATAGGTGGTACTTATTGTGCATATCTTGTAGCCCACCAATTAATTGCAATCGAACTAGCGTCTCTCCTTGTACTTGTGTGACACGAGCTTTTAGTCTTCGCTAGGTAATCATTTGGTTCTTAGCTCACTTTCTCCGTCGCACAAGTCCCATTTATCCCACCGTGTGTGTTTCCTTGTACATATTTCCTATCTTGTGGATTGACGTGTTTGCTTTGTGATCATTGTGGTTCTTTACTTGCCATTACAACATCTTGATTTTGGATTGGTTCTTGACATGCCACTTTCCATACCTATCCACCATAGGCCTTGTGTGTGTGTGTTTTTTGGTTAGTAGTTGGTTTTGGTGTTCCGCGTGAACTTCACTTTGCTTGGTTTATTGCTCTCAAGTGTGGCCACTTGCACGATACGATCTTCCAAGGTAAAGTGAGGTTTGACGTTGCATGATGTGGACATCCCTACTATTGATACAACCGTTGTACCTACAGCAACACACATACAAGGACCCATCACAAGATCTCGTGCCAAATAACTTAACTATCAGGTACTTTCGTTTCTTGGAACTATTCCTCACATACATGAGAATATGATGCTGCCTAAATCAGATATATTTCTTACTCTTAGGAATGATGGACCAAGCATGGATGAGAGGGACAAGCATTGGAGCATGGCCATGCATGGAGATGGCAGCAAGCATGTGATGATCCAAGAGAAGGCCACGGATGAAGATTTGAACTTTGAGGCCACCATAATGAAAAGGAAGGCTTGGACGAAATATTCAAGATCAATACTTCTGAATTGTCCATAGCTTAATATGGTGTGCGACACCTTTTATTTTGGGCCGGCCCATGTAATTTTCAAGGATTTTAATTAGCCACTTTTAGAGTCCGTATTTGAGGGAAAAGGACTTTTAGGGCTGGATTCGCCACCACTTCCATGGCTGGCGAAACCCCACCTCGCCTTAAATACTCCCCATAGCCGACCCTCTAGACTCGGATTTTGTTTAGACATTAAGTTAGCCATAGTCGCAACTTCCAAGGCTCGGCGTCATAAAGGCCTCTTGTACTTCGCACCTATTCAGGATCCCACCTCTTCAATAAAGCTTTCCTCTTAATCCGCAATATCTTGATTGCAATATTGGTTCTTACTTGTTCTCGATTTCAGGTAGGAATTAAGACCCTCGCTAGTCAGGCTGATCGTGTTCACGCAGGATCGGTAACCTCCAGGAGATTGTCCTAGCGATTGCATTGGCGCTCGTGCTCGCACGTGTAGTCGGATCGTCAAGCCCGAACTCCACCAAATCGAATATCGCCATCTCATCGAAAGATCGGACACCTTTGCCCTATCAAGTGGTATCAGATTTCAGGTTGCTCGGTGAGATTTTACTGTTTTTCATAGGTTAGATCTGTTTTTACATATAACCCACGAAAAATCCAAAAACACAGTTAGAGTTTAGATCCATCCCATAACCAATATACGCCTCGCATTATCTTTTCAGTTTTTGCATTGTTGAATTTGTGTCTACATCGTCGCGTCGAGTTGCTGGTCTTAGTGTCTCGTCCCTTAGAGTTTCGAGTTCTGATCATACTAGTCACCGCCACACTCGCCGATCACCGCCACCATATTCCTCCACCATATTCCGCCGCCATATACCCAGCCACCATAAACCCTAATACTCCGCCACCGCCTTCCTACCGCGACACACATCCGATCGGGTTTTCCTACATGATGCAAGTAGAGTTATTCTTTGTTCCTAGTTATTTCTTTTGACTTTCCTTCTTTGTTGTTTCCGTGTCCAGCTAAAGTCCGTGTCGCTCTAAGAGTCCAGCCGTAAGTCCAGAAGGAGAGCAAAAAAAAAGTCTGGAACCGCCTTCGAAATTTTTTTCTGGCTATACTATTTTTCGACCCCGGGGATCACTTTTCTCCATCGGCTGCGCGCTTTCCGGAGAAAAATAAAAAATTTCGAATTTTTTTTTGGGGCTAACCTATTTTTAGACCCCGTAGATCAATTCTAGACACTCGCCATCATAGTGATTTTTCACCTCTCGGTTCGCTTTTCAGGGTGCCATATCATCATACAGTGCTTGTTGTGTCGCGTCGTGACATCGTTGGTGATCTAGGCTCGCGTCTCTAGTACGGTCTAGCCTAGGACCAGCACAGTACCGTCGTTGAGCATTCTTTTAACTTTTGCATTGCTGTTTTGATAATTGTTAACCCCCTTTGCTAAGCCTTCCCAGAGCTCCACATACTCTCCACGCGTGCGGTGTTTCGACTCACGGTTATCGCTTGGTTCAATCTGGACCCACCGATCCTCGTGGTTACACATCGCCTTTTCCCTGCTTTGTTGGTAAGAACTTGTAAGAGCTTTGTATATTGCTTGACGGATTACGCGTGATTTCCACCATATTTCCGTACTATATACATGCTTTTAAGGACTAACCATGAGATACTCGGACCCACCACAATGACGAGCGAAGAACTACATGCCCACTTCTCGCGCTCTTGGTCATCCTGAAGACGTGGATACGCCTCGGGAGTTTGACACCAAGCTCACCAACGCCGTGGACAAGATCGATGGACTAGAGAAATCCTTCAACGCCAAGCTTGGCGTTCGGTTCAAGGCTTCTAAACCAATTGCCCTTTGCACGGCACCACACATGGCGCAGGCGCATTCCGATCACGCGGATGCTGGTTTGGCTGCCGCTCCCGTGGCTCTTCTGCGAGCGTTCCTCGGACTTCATGCGACTGCTCTGCGACATTGGGGAGACGGCAGCGGGTACTACGACCCGGCGACGGCGATCTGTTTGACGAGGAGGTTGAACAACCTCCACGGTACCTGCTGCGTCCCGACATTACTTCCGCAGCGCTACCACGATGCGTGATGATGATCATGTTGCAAAGCTTAAATTAAATATTCCATCTTTTGAGGGTAAATATAATCGATGCATATCTTACATGGGAGATGGAAGTAGAACAACGTTTTGCATGCTTAAAATATCCACGAGAATATGCGTGTTAGTCTTGCTACATGTGAATTTACTAAATTTGCTTCCCTTTGGTGGTCTGAGTATTGTCGTTTAAATCCTACTACTATTCCTAGTACTTGGGTGCTTTAAAAACTGCTATGCGTGTTCGTTTGTACCTCCCACTTATCAACGTGATTTACTAAAGAATCGACACGCTTAGAGCAAGGAAAATTTTTGTAGAAGAGTATTATCAATTGCAAACGGGGATGGTTAGGTGTGGTCTTGTTGAATCTAATGAACAAATGCTTGCACGTTTCTTTGGTGGATTAAACAAGGACATTCAGCACATATTAGATTATAAGGAATATAATTCTATCACTCGTTTGTTTCATCTTGCTTGCAAAGCTGAACGTGAAGTGCAGGATCACCAAAAACACCATGGAGGACTAATAATTCTGCAGGTCGCACATCCACTTGGACATCCCGACAATCAGCGCCTCCTCGTGATTTGCCTCCAGCTACTACCACATCCAAGGCCACCACAAGATTTCCAGCTGCTCCTCCACCATCATCCAATGCTCCTGCTCGTAGTGCATCTTCTATGGCTTCCACGGGTAAGACAAAGGATATACAAGGCAAGTCTTTGGGGTTTTGGTCATATTGAGAGGCAGTGCACAACAGCGTGTGATGATGGTGCACGAAGATGGTCAATACGATTCAGCGAGTGACTTTGATGAAGATACACTAGCCCTTATTTCTACTCGAGATGGAGACAATTCTGATGCAGATGATGAGCCAGAGGTAATGGGAGCTGAAGCTGCTGATCAATACAAGAGCTTAATTACACAACGTGTGTTGAGTGTGCAATTGAGCAAATCTGAGCAAGATCAACGCCACAACCTATTCCAAACACGTGGTGTTGTCAAGGAAAGAGCTATACAGATCATCATTGATGGAGGAAGTTGTAATAATCTGGCCAGTGTTGACATGGTAGAGAAGCTTGCCCCTTCCAACAAGACAACGCCCACATTCATATTACATCCAATGGTTTGAGAGTTCTCGCAAGATCAAGGTAACAAGAACGGTACGCGTGCATTTTACTATTGGTACATATTCTGATTTTGTTGATTGTGATGTTGTACCTATGCAAGCTTGTTCTTTGTTACTTGGTAGACCATGGCAATTTGATAGAGAATCTGTTCATAATGGGAAAACTAATCACTATTCTCTTATGCATGATGGAAAGAAAATTGGTCTAAAACCTATGACTCGAACAAATTTTAAAAGATGATCTTGCTAGAGCTAGTAGAGCTAAAGCGGGGAAAAATAAAAGTGAGAATCAGATTGTTGCTGCATTTTATACCACCAAAGAACACTAAATCTGATTCTACACATACTCTGAAATTCGTTTGAAGAGTCCATGTATGCTTGCAAATAAAATTGATATTCTTGAACTAGATGTCAACAATACTCAATGTTATGCAATTGTCGCAAAGAGGTTTTGTTTTCATTTGAGGATATGCCTCCTTCTTTGCCACCCGATGTTGCTAACCTTTTGCGGGGAATATGAGGCGTCTTTCCATTGAGTTGCCACGGGACTACCTCCTATTAGAGGAATTGAGCACCAAATTGATCTAATTCCTGGTGCCACGTTGCAACCGCGCACCATATAGAACCAATCCGGAGGAGACAAAGGAGATACAACGACAAATTCAGGAACTACTCGTGAGATCATATTCGTGAGTCCCTTAGCCCTGTCTTGTTCCTATTATTTTGGTACCTAAGAAAGATGGTTCTTCGCATGTGTACCGATTGTAGAGCTATCAATAATATTACTATTCGATATCGTCATCCTATTCCACGTTTAGATGACATGCTTGATGAATTGAGTGGCTCTAACATGTTTTCTAAAGTTGATTTGCGTAGTGGTTACCACCAGTTCGTATGAAATTAGGAGATGAATGGAAAACAACATTTAAAACTAAGTTCGGTTTATATGAGTGGTTAGTAATGCCGTTTGGTTTAACTAATGCACCTAGCACTTTCATGAGATTAATGAGCGAAGTTTTACGTGCTTTCATTGGGCGTTTGTGGTAGTGTACTTTGATGATATTCTGATTTATAGCAAATCTTTAGAGGATCATTTGGACCATTTACGTCTTTGTTTTCAATGCTTTACGTGATGCATGTTTGTTTGGTAACCTTGAGAAGTGCACCTTTTGCACCAATCGAGTTTTCTTGGCTATGTTGTTACATCACAGGTATTGAAGTGGATCCACCAAGATTGAAGCTATTGAGAATTGGCCAGCCCAAGACGGTCACACAAGTGAGGAGTTTTCTTGGCCTCATTTGGTTTTTATAGGCTTTGTCAAAGACTTTGGATCAATTGCCGCTGAATGAGCTTACCAAGAAGGATGTGCCCTTTGTTTGGCGCGATGCACAACAACAGGCCTTCGTTATATTGAAAGATAAGCTAACACATGCTCCCTTACTCCAACTTCCTGATTTTACTAAGACTTTTGAGATTGAATGTGATGCTAGTGGAATTGGTTTGGGAGGGGTGTTATTACAAGAGGGCAAACCTGTTGCATATTTTAGTGAGAAATTGAGTGGGGCTAGTCTGAACTATTCTACTTATGATAAAGAATTATATGCGTTGGTTCGGACATTAGAAACTTGGCAACATTATCTATGGCCTAAGGAATTTGTTATTCATTCTGATCATGAATCTTTGAAGCATATTCGTAGTCAAGCTAAGTTGAATCGTCGTCATGCAAAGTGGGTTGAATTTATTGAGTCTTTTCCTTATGTTATCAAACACAAAAAGGGTAAAGATAATATTATTGCTGATGCTTTGTCACGCTGTTATGCTTTGTTATCTCAACTTGACTTCAAAATATTTGGATTGGAAACTATTAAGGAACAATATGTGCATGATGCTGAATTTAAAGATGTGTTGCAGAATTGTAGAGATGGTAGAACTTGGAACAAGTTCGTCTTCAATGATGGATTTGTGTTCCGTGCTAACAAACTATGCATTCCAGATAGCTCTGTTCATCTTTTGTTGTTACAGGAGGCGCACGGAGGAGGATTGATGGGACATTTTGGTGTCAAGAAGACGGAGGATGTTCTTGCTGCACACTTCTTTTGGCCACGTATGCGTCGAGATGTTGAGAGATTTGTGGCACGCTGCACTACTTGTCAAAAAGCTAAGTCTCGCCTTAATCCACATGGTTTATATATGCCTCTTCCTGTTCCTAGTGTTCCTTGGGAGGATATTTCTATGGACTTTGTTTTGGGATTGCCACGAACACAGAAGGGGAGAGATAGTATTTTTGTTGTTGTGGATCTGTTTTATAAGATGGCACACTTTATTCCTTGTCATAAAAGCGGATGATCTTGCGCATATTGATTTGTTCTTTCGTGAAATTGTTCGTTTGCATGGTGTGCCAAATACTATTGTCTCGATCGTGATACTAAATTTCTTAGCCACTTTTGGAGATGTTTATGGGCTAAGTTGGGGACTAAATTGCTCTTTAGTACTACATGTCATCCCCAAATGATGGTCAAACGAAGTAGTAAATAGAACTTTGTCTACTATGTTACGGGCTGTTTTAAAGAAGAACTTAAAATTGTGGGAAGAGTGTTTACCTCATATAGAATTTGCTTATAATCGTTCGTTGCATTCTACCACAAAGATGTGCCCATTTGAGATTGTATATGGTTTTGTTCCTCGTGCACCTATTGATTTATTGCCTTTACCTTCTTCGGTGCAACATAATTTGGATGCTACGCAATGCGCTGAAATGATATTAAACTTGCATAAGACTACTAAAGATAACATTGAACACATGAATGCTAAGTATAAACTTGCTGGGGATAAAGGGAGAAAGCATGTTGTGTTTGATGTTGGCGATCTTGTTTGGTTACATTTGCGTAAAGATCGTTTTCCTGATTTGCGCAAGTCTAAGTTAATGCCACGTGCTGCTGGTCCCTTTAAGGTGTTAGAGAAAATCAATGATAATGCATATAAACTTGAGTTGCTGCAGATTTTGGTGCAGTTAGTCCTACATTTAACATTGCATATTTGAAGCCTTATTTTGGTGAGGAAGATGAGATTGCGTCGAGGGCGACTTCAATTCAAGAAGGGAGCATGATATGGACATCCCTACTATTGATACAACGTTGTACCTACAATACACATACAAGGACCCATCACAAGATCGTGCCAAACAACTTAACTATCGGTACTTTCGTTTCTTGGAACTATTCCTCACATACATGAGAATATGATGCTTAAATCGGATATATTTCTTACTCTTAGGAATGATGGATCAAGCATGGATGAGAGGGATAAGCATTGGAGCATGGACATGCATGGAGATGGCGACAAGCATGTGATGATCCAAGAGAAGGCGGATGAAGATTTGAACTTTGAGGCCACCATAATGAAGAAAGAAGGCTTGGGAAATATTCAAGATCAATACTTCTGATTCGTCCATAGCTTAATATGGTCTTTGACACCTTTTATTTTGGGCGGACCCATGTAATTTTCACAGATTTTAATTAGCCACTTTTTAGAGTCCGTATTTGAGGAAAAGGACTTTTAGGGTTGGATTCGCCACCACTTCCATGGCTGGCGAAACCCCACCTCGCCTTAAATACTCCCCATAGCCGACCCTCTAGACTCGGATTTTGTTTAGATATTAAGTTAGCCATAGTCGCAACTTCGCCAAGGCTCGGCGTCATGAGGCCTCTTGTACTGCACCTATTCAGATCCCACCTCTTCAATAAAGCTTTCCTCTTAATCCGCAATATCTTGATTGCAATATTGGTTCTTACTTGTTCTCGATTTCAGGTAGGAATTAAGACCCTCGCTGGTCAGGCTGATCGTGTTCACGCAGGATCGGTAACCTCCAGGAGATTGGCCTAGCGATTGCATTGGCGCTCGTGCTCGCACGTGTAGTCGGATCGTCAAGCCCGAACTCCACCAAATCGAATATCGCCATCTCATCGAAAGATCGGACACCTTTGCCCTATCATTGCATCTCCAACAACCACTACCACTTCCATATACAACACTTGGTCTTGTGAATCATGTCTAGGGACTCCGGAACCGGGGATGATGTCTATGAACAATCCATGATGAGCCACCATGACTACGACTCCACAAGTATAGAGGACATGACGAAGCATAACACCGACAATGGCTCCGCATGCTTTGAGGACCCGGAGCACTACACCTACAACGACTCCACATGCATGGAAGACATGGAGCTCTACGTCGACAATGGCTCCTCATGCATGGATACTATGGATCACTACACCGACAATGGCTCCACATGCTTGGGTGATATGGAGTACTACACCAACAATTACTCCCCAAGCATGGATGACTTCGAGTGCGACATCGACGATGCCTCGCCGAGCATGGAGGACACGGAGAACTTCATCGACTTTGATGGCTCCTCCATGAGCCATGAAGAATTCCTCCACCGTGTGGATATGGAAGCCTACTACGCCAAGCAAGCGGAGGCGCATCATCAAGATCCCATGACCTTCAAGGCCAAGCGTGCCACACCAAAGGTGATAGGGAAAAGGTGTCCGATCTTTCGATGAGATGATGATAATTGATTTGGTGGAGTTCGGGCTTGACGATCCGACTACACATGCGAGCACGAGCGCCAATGCAATCGCTAGGCCAATCTCCTGGAGGTACCGATCCTGCGTGAACACGATCGATCGACTACAATGGGGTCTTAATTTCCCATCGAATCGAGAAACAAGTAAGAACCAATATTCAAGAAGATATATATTATTAAGAGGAAGCTTTATTGAAAAAGGTGAATCAAGAAAAAGCAGCACAGAGGCCTTCCGACGCCGAGCGCCTTGCTGTTTTGCTACGATGGCCCTAACTTAATGTAAACAAAAAAACAAAAAGGGGTCAGGGGGGAGTATTTATGGTAGTAGGGGGGTAGGCAGGGGTCAACCAGCAAGTGGGATCCAACCAACCCTCAACCCTTCCTCAAATACTTTCAAAAGTGGCTAAAGAAACTAAAATAAAATCATGAAAAATTAAAAAAACCTGGCAAAAATAAAGGTGTCGCAGCTATAGATAAAGAATGGATAATTGATCTTGAATATTTCGTCCAAGCCTTCCTTTTTCATTATGGTGGCCTCAAAGTTCGGAAATCTTCATCCGTGGCCTTCTCTTGGATCATCACGCTTGTCGCCATCTCCATGCATGGCCATCCAATGGTCCTTGTCCTCATCCACGCTATCCATCATTCCTAAGAGTAAGAAATACATGTGATTTAGGCAGCATCATATTCTCATGTATGTGAGGAATAGTTCCAAGAAACGAAAGTACCTGATATTTAAGTTGTTTGGCACGAGATCTTGTGATGGGTCCTTGTATGTGTGTAGTTATAGGTCCAACGGTTGTATCAATAGAAGGGATGTCCACATCAAAAGGGCACCGCCTACTTTGATGATCCACCTCCAAGGCGACAAGCACCACCACCTCCAAGACGTCAAGCGCTACCATCTACAAGTCATCAAGTGCCACCACCTAGATGGCGTCAAGCTCCACCATCTCCAAGGCGCCAAGCTCCATCACCTCCAAGGCGCCAATATCCACCTCCTATCCAAACAAGAGTGGCGTCCAAACATCATATATATCAAAAGGCGCCAAGAAACAAGAATCTTCATCGACAAACATCCTCTCATGAGCATCGCCACCATAAAGAGGATACAAGACATCGTCAAAGGCATCTTCGCCACCAAGACGAAGAATTCGTGATGAGCACCAACCATAATTCTCAAGCAAGCTCAAGAAGGCACCACAAGCACAAGAAGAGTGCCAAGGCAAATGATCACCGTCATGAGTGTCATGTGGATGACCAAGTGCTTCACCAACATCGACCATCGGCAAGGCACGCCAATGACCTCCGTCGACACCATCATAGGGCACCTTCAACTACTCGTGCCACCACCACAATGGCACCAAGAGCAAGCCTTCCTCCACGCCATCAAGCTTCAACGCCTACGCTTGACTTCCACGACCTCGCCAACGAGGAAAATGTAGACCTCTACTTCGCCAAGTTGGATAGCATGAGCCTACCTCCACTACTACTACGAGATGGCCACAAGACGGTCGAGCATGGGATTTTCCCTTCGAACATGGAGGAGAGCGATGATGCCCATCTTATGGCACCCAACCTTGAAGGCGACAAGGTCAAGAATGGTGAGCATGGAATTTTCCCTTCACCAAAGGAGGTGCTTGGAGTTGAGGAAAGCCTACCTGCGCCAGCCACTCACTACCGCCAAGGCAGCTACCATGCTCTACATCGCTCCCGGTACTACTGCCCTGGATCGGTACTCACGGCCCTCTGCATACTACGGCCCCACTACCGCCCCTACAGAAGACCCGGCGCAAGTCCCGGGCGACAAAGCGGTACTACAGGCGAGGCCGGTACTACCGCATGACCGGTACTCTGGTCCCAGGCGGCTACCTCTTGGCCCGTGACTTCGTAATATTTTGACGGTACCTTGTAACCCTATCCCTATTTCGCTATTTGTTCCCAAACTACCCCTGTTTTGTGGCTGGAGTATATATAGCCCCCCACCCTCTATTGTAAACCCTAGACTTGGATAATAATAGATTTTAAGGAAACCCTTTGAGGACTTATATCTATTGGTCTCAGGCTCCTACCAAGGAGCACCGGATTATCCACCCCCCTCTTGGATCTTGCTTAAGTGCGTTCAAGTTGTACAAGGCCTTGGGTTCTCGGTGTCTCGCCCCCAAGTCGTCAAGATCTCACCAAGCACCTCATCCCCCGTTGTTGGCGTGGAGAAGCTTCGCCCAACACCGATCCTAGGGATTATGTTGGACGGTTGCCGGCGTGAGGAGTAGGCGTGTATCGTGTTTTGGTGTGTGTGTGTTCGTGGTTTTCATCGCCTTCATCGATTTCATCCCCCGACCACCTCGTTCCCCTCGTTTCTCGTGGAATTCGTGAAAGATCGGGCCAACCCCAGGGTTACCCCATAACATATTGGTATCAAGAGCACGGTTGATCATGAATTTCCCCCCAATTTTTCTTTTATCCGCCTTAAAATCGAAAATCCCACCAAAAAGAGCCCCAATTTGCCTTCAGATCGATCTCTGGATTTGGTGCGTTTTCGTGGTTTTGGTCCATAGATCTGTTGCTTTGGGAGTCGATCTATAGCCCCTGTTGTTCCTAGCCAGCCTTTCGGTCAGTTTTCCCACGGATCTGAGGTTTGTGTCAAGTGGATCTCGTTTTGTTCGGTGATCATCACGCCCGTTCAAGCGGTACTACCGCCGTCCAGACTACCGCCTGGCAAATCGGTACCATTGCGTACTCCACTTTGTTGTACCAAGCGGTACTACCGCTGATGTGAAGGTTTTTCCTTCTTCTTGGCCCTCGATTTCGTTCTTGACTTTCCCCGTTAGCTTGTTCGTGTTTCGCGTGTTTGTAGCCATCTTAACACAAGCTTCCGCATCAACGTCATACAGAGATCAACGACACCGCTACACTCGAACAGCATTCCCCCCACCAACGGTTGCAAGTCGTCAACAATACCAAAGGTATAACTTGCACCACCTAGACAAACCATATCTTCCTTTGTGTGTATCTATCCTATGAGAGCAACTCATTTTTTGTTTGTCTAAGTATTGTGCACTTGCCTTCGGAAAGTGAGAGTGTGAGACCAAATACGAAAGCTAACATAGTAGCATAGCAAGGGAGAAAAAGGAAAAAGAATCAAAAAAAAAGAGAACAAAAGAAAAAGAGAAAAAGCTACATAGTCTCCCAATACAAAGAGAATACCAAGCTTGTAAGCCAAGAAAGAGAAGAAAGAAGCTCGCTCAGCAAGTGCACAAATCTATTGCTTACCCTCTTTTGGCAAGCGAGTTGTGGTCTCTCCTTGTGTTGGCACGACACCGGCGTAGTCTTCGTTAGGACCTTTTGTGCTCATTTTCATAGTCGTGCTAACCCGTTTTTCTCACGTGTGTGTTTCCGTGTTTTGTAGATCGTATCCTTTTGCTTTTGATCTTTGGTTCTTTACCACGTAGGACAATAACCTTTTGCTTGGATCGTTTCGTTTGGTTTTCCACAACACTAACCTTCCACCAAAAGCCTTTGAGAGTTTCTTGCCATTTCACTTTGCACGCTTTTCGCTCATTTGTGTGGCAATTGGTTTGATATAATCTCCAAGGTGAGGTAAAAGGCTAACTCTCCACACCCTTTCTCTCCATATACAACCATTGTTGGCTTTGCATCATGGACATGCATGGAGAGCCATCCAAACCACCACCAACTCCGGAGGATGATAACCAATTCATGACAAGATGGGACCATTAGAAGGTCCGAGGAGAATTCAACTATCGTTGTGAAGCTCTCGGAGCGCCAAGATGAACAATTTAGCGAGGCCCGTGTGGAATTCAAGAACATCGACAACCGCTTCGAAGAAGTCCGTGGCCAAATGCATGCCATGCAACACAATCTCGGGCATCAAAATGAAGCTCTTGGTCGTGCACTCGCCTCAACGGATGAGAAGCTTCAACACATCATTGATGGCCTCGCAAGGACACGCTCGCGCGAATCAAGCTCATCTCGGCACTCCTCAAGTGAATCAAGTGCACCTCGCCACGCTTCAAGGCACCGAGATGGATCCGTTCTTCACTCCATGAGCTCTTCGCAGCGGTACCATCTCCGCGTCATGAACGCTTCGTCAAGCGATGGTGACCTCTCCGCAAGACCTCCAAAAGTAGCGTCAAGCATGTACCTTCAACAACAAGTGAAGCATCCGAAGAGGAAGAACAAGGTCACGTCGACAAGAAGAACTCGAAGACCCTCAAAGCGCGCATCGATCGACATGACCGCCTGGCTATCATGATGATGGTCATGATGACCCTCCCCAACACCAGAAGAGAAGAGCCCATTTGCTGAGCGACTTCGCCTCGACTCTCCTCCACATGGCAAATGGCACTCTAATGTCGGCATCGACAAGAACAAGAGCAAGCTCCCCAAGCTCGTCGTGAGGACCATCAACCTCCTCGTCCTCAATCGACAACAAAAGCGAGCAAGCTCCCCAAGCTCGTCGTCAACAACAAGTTCCACCATCAAACACGGCACCTCAACAACCGCAAAACAACGCAACAATCACCAAGCAAGACATGAGAGCTCGATGATGATGATGATGACCGCCAAATGGCAACAGCAGCAACCGAACCGCAATGGAGAAGAAACTTTCGGCAAGCTCAAATTCACCATGCCCAAGTTCACGGTTCCAATGAGCCGAGGAATATCTCTCTTGGGAACTCAAGGTCGACAAGATCTTCGCATGCACAACTATAGCAATGAGAAGATGATGGCCATGGCATCCCTCGAGTTTGATGAGTATGCCAACCTTTGGTGGAACAAGTCCAACTTCGCTCATGAAGAAAGCCCAACCTCAACTTGGCAAGACATGAAGGCTCATATGAGATCCCGCTTTGTTCCTTCGCACTACACGCGTGACCTCTTCAACAAGCTTCAAATGATTAGTCAAGGGACAAAGACCGTGGAAGAGTACTTCAAACAAATGGAGCTCAACATGATCCGTGCCAACATCGAAGAGCGAGATGAACAAACAATGGCACGCTTCCTCAATGGCTTAAACCATCGCATCAAGCGTATCACCGAGTTCCAAAAGTACAACAACATGGTTGAGCTTGTGCACATCGCATCCAAGGCCGAGCGCCAAGTGCAAGAGGACATCGAGTACAACAAGCCAAAGACATACTTCACCTTCAAGCAAGGGTCAACCACTACTCCAACAACTCCCAGTGGAAGCTCCTCAAGTCCAACCAAACTTCCCAAGCCAACGCTTCCTCAAGGAAAACAGCCCCCAAGTGGCGTATACCCACGGGATGATCAACCATTCAATGGTGCCTGCTACAAGTGTGGAGGCAAAGGGCACAAATCAAATGCATGTGGGAACATGAAAGTTTTATTCACCCATGACAACGGCGATGAAGAATACTTGAGTGAAGAATAGTTTGATGCAAGGGTCAACGAAGCCATGGCAAGGCAACATTTGGAAGAGACCCAAGAACTTCTTGTGTGTGAGCATGACGCAAGTCCATCGCTTGTGGCCACAAGGGTCTTGACTACCCAAGCCAATGAAAATGAAGACCAACGCTCGAACATCTTCCAAACTCGTGCCGGCATCAATGGCAAGTCCATCAAAGTTATCATCGATGGAGGGAGTTACCACAACCTTGCAAGTACGGAATTGTGTGAGAAATTAAACCTCACCCTCCTTCCGCATAAACACCCCTACCATATCTGATGTGGACATCCCTACTATTGATACAACCATTGTACCTACAGCAACACACATACAAGGACCCATCACAAGATCTCGTGCCAAACAACTTAACTATCAGGTACTTTCGTTTCTTGGAACTATTCCTCACATACATGAGAATATGATGCTGCCTAAATCAGATATATTTCTTACTCTTAGGAATGATGGACCAAGCATGGATGAGAGGGACAAGCATTGGAGCATGGTCATGCATGGAGATGGCAGCAAGAATGTGATGATCCAAGAGAAGGCCACAGATGAAGATTTCAGAACTTTGAGGCCACCATAATGAAGAAAGAAGGCTTGAACGAAATATTCAAGATCAATACTTTACGAATTCGTCCATAGCTTAATATGGTGCTGCGACACCTTTATTTTGGGCCAGGCCCATGTAATTTTCGCAGGATTTTAATTAGCAACTTTTTAGAGTCCGTATTTGAGGAAAAGGACTTTAGGGTTGGATTCGACCACTTCCATGGCTGGCGAAACCCCCACCTTTTCGCTCGCCTAAATACGCCCATAGCGAACCTCTAGACTCGGATTTTGTTTAGACATTAAGTTAGCCATAGTCGCAACTTCGCCAAGGCTCGGCGTCATGAGGCCTCTTACTTCGCACCTATTCGGGATCCCACCTCTTCAATAAATCTTTCCTCTTAATCCAATATCTTGATTGCAATATTGGTTCTTACTTGTTCTCGATTTGGTAGGAATTAAGACCCTCATGGTCGGTGATCGTGTTCACGCAGGATCGGTAACCTCCGGAGATTGGCCTAGCGATTGCATTGGCGCTCGTGCTTCCGCGTGTAGTCGGATCGTCAAGCCGAACTCCACCAAATCGAATATCGCCATCTCATCGAAAGATCGGACACCTTTGCCCTATCAAGTGGTATCAGTTTGGTTGCTCGGTGAGATTTTTACTGTTTTCATAGATTAGATCTGTTTTACCTTTAACCCACGAAAAAGCCAAAAACACGGTTAGAGTTTAGATCTATCCCATAACCAATCTCGCCTCGCATTATCTTTTCGTTTTGCATTGTTGAATTTGTGTCTACATCGTCGTCGAGTTCTTTGGTCTTAGTGTCGTCCTTAGAGTTTCGAGTTCTGATCATACTAGTCACCGCCACACTCGCCGATCACCACCACCATATTCCGCCACCATATTCCGCCGCCATATACCCACCCACCATAAACCCTAATACTCCGCCACCGCCTTCCTACCGCGACACAGATCCGATCATTTTTCCTGCCGCGGTACGAGTCCGAGTAGAGTTACTGTTTCCTAGTTATTTCTTTTGACTTTCCTTCTTTGTTGCTTCCGTGTTCGCTAAGAGTCCGGTCGTAAGTCCAGAAGGAGAGCAAAAAAAAAATTGCTAACCTATTTTTAGACCCCGTAGATCAATTCTAGACACTCGCCATCATAGTGATTTTTCACCTCTCGGTTCGCTTTTCATGGTGCCATATCATCATACAGTGCTTGTTGTGTCGCGTCGTGACATCGTTGGTGATCTAGGCTCGCGTCTCTTGTACGGTCTAGCCTAGGACCAGCACAGTACCGTCGTTGAGCATTCTTTCAACTTTTGCATTGTTGTTTTGATAATTGCTAACCCCCTTTGCTAAGCCTTCCCAGAGCTCCACAGATACTCTCCACGTGCGGTGTTTGACTCACAGTTATCGCTTGGTTCAATCTCTGGACCCATTGATCCTCGTGGTTGCACATCGCCTTTTCTGCTGTTTGGTAAGAACTTGTAAGAGCTTTGTATATTGCTTGACGGATTACGCGTGATTTCCACCATATTTCCGTACTATATACATGCTTTTTAAGGACTAACCATGTGAGATACGCCCACCCACCGCCACAATGACGAGCGAAGAACTACATGCCCACTTCTCCGCTCTTGGTCGGTCGGCGAAGACGTGGATACGCGCCTCGGGAGTTTGACACCAAGCTCACCAACGCGTGGACAAGATCGATGGACTAGAGAAATCCTTCAACGCCAAGCTTGACGTTCGGTTCAAGGAGCTTTGAACCGATTGCCGCTTCGCCGGCATCCACACATGGCGCGCGCGCATTCCGATCACGGGCGATGCTGGTTTATTGCCGCCGGCTGACTCTGCTGCGGCCAGCGTTCCCCGGACTTCCGCATGCTGCTTTGCGACATTGGGGAGACGGCGGGTACTACTACGACCCGGCGGCGACGATCTGTTTGACGAGGAGGTTGAACAACCTCCACAGTACTTTGGTCGCCCGACATTACTACCGCAACGCTTCGATGCGTGATGATGATCATGTTGCAAAGCTTAAATTAAATATTCCATCTTTTGAGGGTAAATATAATCTGATGCATATCTTACATGGGAGATGGAAGTAGAACAACGTTTGCATGCTTAAAATATCCACGAGAATATGCGTGTTAGTCTTTGCTACATGTGAATTTACTAAATTTGCTTCCCTTTGGTGGTCTCGAGTATTGTCGTTTAAATCCTACTACTATTCCTAGTACTTGGACTGCTTTAAAAGCGCTATGCGTGTTCGTTTTGTACCTCCCACTTATCAACGTGATTTACTAAAGAATCGACACGCTTAGAGCAAGGAAAAATTCGTGAAGAGTATTATCGGGAATTGCAAGCGGGATGGTTAGGTGTGGTCTTGTTGAATCTAATGAACAAATGCTTGCACGTTTCTTTGGTGGATTAAACAAGGACATTCACACATATTAGATTATAAGGAATATAATTCTATCACTCGTTTGTTTCATCTTGCTTGCAAAGCTGAGCGTGAAGTGCAGGATCGCCAAACACCATGGAGGAGGACTAATAATTACTGCAGTCGCACATCCACTTGGACATCCCGACAATCGGCGCCTCCTCGTGATTCGCCTCCATTACTACCACATCCAAGGCCACCACAAGATTTCCAAATGCTTCTCCACCATCATCCAATGCTCACCTTTCGTAGTGCATCTTCTATGGCTTCCACGGGTAAGACAAAGGATATACTGATCATAAGTCTTTGGGGTTTTGGTCATATTGAGCGACATTGCACAACACAACGTGTGATGATGGTCTTGAGCGGTCAATCTGATTCAGCGAGTGACTTTGATGAAGATACACTAGCCCTTATTTACGCTCGAGATGGAGACAATTGATCTTGATGAAGAGCCGAGGTAATGGAAGTCGCTGGCGATCAATACAAGAGCTTAATTACACAACGTGTGTTGAGTGTGCAATTGAGCAAATCTGAGCAAGATCAACGCCACAACTGTTCCAAACACGTGGTGTTGTAAAGGAAAGAGCTATACGGATCATCATCGATGGAGGGAGTTGTAATAATCTGGCCGTGTTGACATGGTAGAGAAGCTTGCGCTCCAACAAGACAACCCATTCATATTACATCCAATGGTTTGAGAGTTCTCGCAAGATCAAGGTAACAAGAGCGATGCGTGCATTTTACTATTGGTACATATTACATTTTGTTGATTGTGATGTTGTACCTATGCAAGCTTGTTCTTTGTTACTTGGTAGACCATGGCAATTTGATAGAGAATCTATTCATAATGGTAAAACTAATCACTATTCTCTTATGCATAATGGAAAGAAAATTGGTCTAAAACCTATGACTCCCGAACAAATTTTAAAAGATGATCTTGCTAGAGCTAGTAGAGCTAAAACTGAGGAGAAAAATAAAAGTGATAATCAGTTATTCTTTGCCGATTTTATACCACCAAAGAATGCTAAATCTGATTCTACACATGCTTGAAATTCGTTTGAATAGTCCATGTATGCTTGCAAATAAAATTGATATTCTTGAACTAGATGTAAACAATACTCAATGTTATGCAATTGTCGCAAAGAGGTTTTGTTTTCATTTGAGGATATGCCTCCTTCTTTGCCACCCATTTGCTAACCTTTTGCGAGGAATATGAGGACGTCTTTCATTGAGTTGCCACGGGACTACCTCCTATTAGAGGAATTGAGCATCAAATTGATCTAATTCCTGGTGCCACGTTGCCAACCGCGCCATATAGAACCAATCCAGAGGAGACAAAGGAGATACAACGCCAAGTTCGGGAACTCCTCGGAGAGATCATATTCGTGAGTCCCTTAGCCCTTGTGCTTTGTTCCTATTATTTTGGTACCTAAGAAAGATGGTTCTTGGCATGTGTACTGATTGTAGAGCTATTAATAATATTACTATTCGATATCGTCATCCTATTCCACGTTTAGATGACATGCTTGATGAATTGAGTGGCTCTACCATGTTTTCTAAAGTTGATTTGCGTAGTGGTTACCACAGTTAAGTATGAAATTAGGCGATGAATGGAAAACAACATTTAAAACTAAGTTCGGTTTATATGAGTGGTTAGTAATGCCGTTTGGTTTAACTAATGCACCTAGCACTTTCATGAGATTAATGAACGAAGTTTTACGTGCTTTCATTGGACGTTTTGTGGTAGTGTACTTTGATGATATTCTGATTTATAGAAAATCTTTAGAGGATCATTTGGACCATTTACGTGCTATTTTCAATGCTTTACGAGATGCACGTTTGTTTGGTAACCTTGAGAAGTGCACCTTTTGCACCAATCGAGTTGCGTTTCTTGGCTATGTTGTTACATCACAGGGTATTGAAGTGGATCCAGCCAAGATTGAAGCTATTGAGAATTGGCATGACCCAAGACGGTCACACAAGTGAGGAGTTTTCTTGGCCTCATTGGTTTTATAGGCTTTGTCAAAGACTTTGGATCAATTGCCATGTTGAATGAGCTTACCAAGAAGGATGTGCCCTTTGTTTGGGGCGATGCACAACAATGGCCTTCGTCATATTAAAAGATAAGCTAACACATGCTCCTTTACTCCAACTTCCGATTTTACTAAGACTTTTGAGCTTGAATGTGATGCTAGTGGAATTGGTTTGGGAGGGTGTTATTACAAGAGGAAAACCTGTTGAATATTTTAGTGAGAAATTGAGTGGGGCTAGTCCAACTATTCTACTTATGATAAAGAATTATATCGTTGGTTCGGACATTAGAAACTTGGCAACACTATCTATGGCCTAAAGAGTTTGTTATTCATTCTGATCATGAATCTTTGAAGCATATTCGTAGTCAAGCTAAGTTGAATCGTCGTCATGCAAAGTGGTTGAATTTATTGAGTCTTTTCCTTATGTTATCAAACACAAAAGGGTAAAGATAACATTATTGTCGATGCTTTGTCACGGTTATGCTTTGTTATCTCAACTTGACTTCAAAATATTTCGATTGGAAACTAGTAAGGAACAATATGTTCATGATGCTGAATTTAAAGATGTGTTGCTGAATTGTAGAGATGGTAGAACTTGGAACAAGTTCGTCTTCAATGATGGATTTTTGTTCAGTGCTAACAAACTATGCATTCCAGATAGCTCTGTTCGTCTTTTGTTGTTGCGGAGGCGCATGGAGGAGGATTGATGGGACACTTTGGTGTCAAGAAGGCGGAGGGTGTTCTTCTTTGCACACTTCTTTTGGCCACGTGTCGTCGAGATGTTGAGAGATTTGTGGCACGCTGCACTACTTGTCAAAAAGCTAAGTCTCGCCTTAATCCACATGGTTTATATATGCCTCTTCCTGTTCCTAGTGTTCCTTGGGAGGATATTTCTATGGACTTTGTTTTGGGATTGCCACGAACACAGAAGGGGAGGGATAGTATTTTTGTTGTTGTGGATTGGTTTTCTAAGATGGCACACTTTATTCCTTGTCATAAAACGGATGATCTTGCGCATATTCTGATTTGTTCTTTTGAAATTGTTCGTTTGCATGGTGTGCCAAATACTATTGTCTCGATCGTGATACTAAATTTCTTAGCCACTTTTGGAGATGTTTATGGGCTAAGTTGGGGACTAAATTGCTCTTTAGTACTACATGTCATCCCCAAACTGATGGTCAAACTGAAGTAGTAAATAGAACTTTGTCTACTATGTTACGAGCTGTTTTAAAGAAGAACTTAAAATTGTGGGAAGAGTGTTTACCTCATATAGAATTTGCTTATAATCGTTCATTGCATTCTACCACAAAGATGTGCCCATTTGAAATTGTGTATGGTTTTGTTCCTCGTGCACCTATTGATTTATTGCCTTTACCTTCTTCGGTGCAACATAATTTGGATGCTACACAACACGCTGAAATGATATTAAACTTGCATAAGACTACTAAAGATAACATTGAACACATGAATGCTAAGTATAAACTTGCTGGGGATAAAGGGAGAAAGCATGTTGTGTTTGATGTTGACGATCTTGTTTGGTTACATTTGCGTAAAGATCGTTTTCCTGATTTACGCAAGTCTAAGTTAATGCCACGTGCTGCTGGTCCCTTTAAGGTGTTAGAGGAAATCAATGATAATGCATATAAACTTGAGTTGCCTGCAGACTTTGGTACGGTTAGTCCTACATTTAACATTGCAGATTTGAAGCCTTACTTTGGTGAGGAAGATGAGATTGCGTCGAGGACGACATCAATTCAAGAAGGGGATCCTGATGTGGACATCCCTACTATTGATACAACCATTGTACCTACAGCAACACACATACAAGGACCCATCACAATATCTCGTGCCAAACAACTTAACTATCAGGTACTTTCGTTTCTTGGAACTATTCCTCACATACATGAGAATATGATGCTGCCTAAATCAGATATATTTCTTACTCTTAGGAATGATGGACCAAGCATGGATGAGAGGGACAAGCATTGGAGCATGGTCATGCATGGAGATGGCAGGAAGCATGTGATGATCCAAGAGAAGGCCACAGATGAAGATTTCAGAACTTTGAGGCCACCATAATGAAGAAAGAAGGCTTGGACGAAATATTCAAGAACAATACTTTACGAATTCGTCCATAGCTTAATATGGTGCTGCGACACCTTTATTTTGGGCCAGGCCCATGTAATTTTCAGGATTTTAATTAGCCACTTTTAGAGTCCGTATTTGAGGGAAAAGGACTTTTAGGGTTGGATTCGCCACCACTTCCATGGCTGGCGAAATCCCTACCTTCATCGCCCCATAGCCGAACCTCTAGACTCGGATTTTGTTTAGACATTAAGTTAGCCATAGTCGCAACTTCGCCAAGGCTTGAGCGTCAGAGGCCTCTTGTACTTCGCACCTATTCGGGATCCCACCTCTTCAATAAAGCTTTCCTCTTAATCGCAATATCTTGATTGCAATATTGGTTCTTACTTGTTCTCGATTTGGTAGGAATTAAGACCCTCATTGGTCGGTGATCGTGTTCACGCAGGATCGGTAACCTCCAGGAGATTGGCCTAGCGATTGCATTGGCGCTCGTTCTCGCACGTGTAGTCGGATCGTCAAGCCCGAACTCCACCAAATCGAATATCGCCATCTCATCGAAAGATCGGACACCTTTTCCCTATCAATATCCAATGGCTAAGTGACCAAGGATCCATCAAGATCAAGCACACCGTCTCGGTGACGTTCTCCATTGGGAACTACAAGGACACGGTCGAGTGTGACGTGGTCCCAATGACGGTTTGCCATATGTTGCTCGGAAGGCCGTGGCAATATGACAAGCGTGCTTTGCATAATGGTCATTCAAACACTTACACCTTCAAATGGCTTGATAAAACTTGTGTGTTGCAACCCATGACTCCTAGCCAAATAATTGCGGACAATGCAAAGGCTTTAGCGAGGCGATACAAAAAACACCTTGTGAGAAGAGTGGTGAGCGGCGAACCACACCATAGTCTTGAGAGCTACAAGCCAAACTCGAGTGGAAAAACTAAGAGTGTTCTTCTTGCCACCAAAAGTGAGATGAGAGAAGTGGAACAACCCATCCATCTTGCACTATGTCCTTGTATGCAAGGGACTAGCGCAAGGAACTAACGACTTGACAAATGTTCCTCCTTCTTTGATGGCTATTTTGCAGAATACATTCCCCACGCCGAAGTTCGCCTACGCCGCCAAGCACTCAACCACCATGAGGAGCCCGTTCGGGATCGTCTCGGTTTTAAGCCTCTCACCGCTCGGTACACTTCCACTTCCACTTCATGAGCGTGCCAACATGGGCGTTGTCAGCGTGTCCAACCAATGAAGGAACTCCATGAAGACACGAGCTACAATCGAGCAACAAGTCCTTCGCCAAGCATCAAAGTATCTTGTGAGCTCGACATTCAATGTCACCGACCTCACCCTACCATGGAGAAGATGAAATTGAGAAGGTTGAAGAGTCGAGGGCGACTCTTTCCCAAGGGGGAGCCGATGCAGCCAGATCCTGACCGCTACTACATCTACTCCCACAAGCTCCCCAAGTGGACCGATGACTGGGCGAGCCAAACTCCTTCAAGCTAAGGTGAACTCGCTCCTCTCCTTGTGTGACTTGATCGCCTTTGGATGGCTTGCTACTTCATACCCATACCTTGTGCATCATCAGTGCGAAGAGGCGAACCCACGGAGGAGCACCAAGAAGAGACCAAACGCTCTGTCGCCAGTGATACTCGGACTGGCGGCCAGTACTCTGGCTTGGCGACTACCAATGCTACCGCCAACAGCGTAAGGCCCAGAGCTGCCAAAATGCTCTCACATCATGGCGGTACTACGGCCGGATCCGTACTACCGCCCCTCTACCGCCCCAACAGAAGACCCAGGCAAGTCCCGGGCGACAAGCGGTACTCTGGACCAGAGGCAGATTACTACCTCATGACCGGTACTACGGTCCCAGCCGGTACTACCGCAGCGAAGCTTTCCGTAATATTTTGACGCCTTGTAACCCTATCCCTATTTCGCTATTTGTTCCCAAACTACCCCTTATTTTGTGGCTGGACTATATAGCCCCCACCCTCTATTGTAAACCCTAGACTTGGATAATAATAGATATTAAGGAAACCCTTTGAGGACTTATATCTATTGGTCTCGAACTCCTACCAAGCACCGGATTATCCACCCCCTCTTGGATCTTGCTTAAGTGCGTTCAAGTTGTACAAGGCCTTGGGTTCTCGATGTCTCGCCCCAAGTCGTCAAGATCTCACCAAGCACCTCATCCCCGTTGTTGGCGTGGAGGCGAGCCGCCAACACCGATCCTAGGGATTATGTTGGACCGGTTGCCACCGGCGTGAGGAGTAGGCGTGTATCGTGTTTTGATGTGTGTGTGTTCGTGGTTTTCATCGCCTTCATCGATTTCATCCCTCGACCACCTCGTTCCCCTCGTTTCTCGTGGAATTCGTGAAAGATCGGGCCAACCCCAGGGTTACCCCCTAACACTACCCCTATATTCTTGAGTGATGATGTGGTACCAATCCCATGTGAGTATGAGAGCCACTTAGCCCACTTGAGTGAGAACAAGAGTGAGATGAGTGAATCCACCTTATGTGAGATTGAGTGCTTCCACTTGGAGGGCATGAGTGATACACCTAGTGCGCTGAGAGTGGTAGTTGATAGGTCAAGTGAGACCATTTCGAATTCTAACAACTTACCCTCTACCTCTAGTGTGTTCTCTTGTGTTGTGCTAGGTTCCATGGATGAAGAAGTGCCAAGCCATGAAGCAATGATGCCTCAATTGGAGAAGATGTACATGGTGCACGAAGATGATGCTATGCCATGGCTACATCAAGAATACGAAGTCGTCCACGAGGAGGCCACTACTACCACAACACCCACTTCATATGAGAGGTATGACCAAGGTAACAATAAGGGTGTTGATGATGGCATGATCTCACTAGTGGACATGATGAATTGTGAGGATATGCATGCTATGGATGATACTTGTGACATTACATATGCTTCATCCACATTCCCATGTGATGCTTTGCCTTTGCATAATATTGATCATGTGGAATTGTTTGATTGATATCATTGCCATAAACATGTCATGCTATACATCTTGTGTGTATCCTCCAATTTCTTTGGACTTACCTTGTCATGCTAGTCATTCAATTTCTCACGTTGCTTGTGATAAGATGAATGCTTGCTATTTCACTTGTTTTTCTTGCAACAATATTGATGATATGCGTTATAATGAGATGGCCCCCATAGCTTTCTCAATTTTTGGAGATTTTGATGATTGCCATGATAAACATGTTCCCCACTTGCATACTCACCATGCATCTATGTCATACTTGATTGACATTAATGATGATGTGCACAAGAAGAGATACGTCATGATGGATGATGTGTATCTCTACCATGCACACACGTTCTTCCTTTTGTGTATGATGTGTGTAGGTACCCGCACAAGAATGACAACCTCGGTTGAGCACGAGTTGACAAAAAGATCTCTTGAGAGCATCCCACAAGTGAGTTCAAGATCGAACGCAGCTCTGATACCTTTTGCATGCTTTGCATCTTTCATGTTGGCAAATTGCTCTTTCCTATGGTTTGATTGCAAGCATGTTGATGGTATTATCTCACCTTGTGACATTCATGTTTCTTCGCTTTTGGATAATGATGCTTTGTGTGTTGCAACAAAAATGTTGAACATTTTCTCTTTCCGATGTTTTGTGTGCAACCACAATTCCATTAAGAGCATGTATTGTCATGAGAGCTTCCAAGAATCTCGTCTTGTTGTTGCAACAAACATAAAGACCACTTGCTCTTTCATTTCGTTTGTTTGCAAACATGTCGCTTTTGCTTGCACTTGGGATACTCATATTCCCATGATATTTGATGTTGATGATATGTGTATGGCATCCAACATGTTGAACAATTTCTCTTTCCAATGGTTGCTTTGCACACATAATGATGTTTCTTTGGACTTTCTTCCTTGTGTGTTTTTGACAAATTCTCCTATCTTTCATCAAAGATGTTGTTTGAAATTTGGATCCAATGCTTTGAGTGCCCCACTACTACGTTATATGGAGTTTTTGAGTTTCCACATTTGGATGATGTTCAAACAATTTCCATGCACTTTGACCTTGCATATGCATTCCATTTGCTTTCCTTGTATTGTGCTAATAGTGTTGTGAACAAGAATGGACATGCCACATTTGACATGCTCCTCTATCACGCACGAAAATATTTTGCTTGGTCTTTGTTGTGTGAAGGCACAAATGCATACACGTCAACCTCTATGGACTATATGTTGACAAGAATAACTGAAGAGAGTTACCTATGGCTACCCGTCATCGAGCTATCTCTACAAGCTAAGGTGACTCCCTTCTACTTGAGTGATGGAGGGGTTAACCTCTTGGGTGGCCCGATCTTCACGGATCTCGTGGTCAAATCGATGGGAAAGCGAGGGGAAAGGGATAAGGTAGCGGAAGCGAACACACACCTTGCGAAGAACACGATGAACACACGCAAAACTCACACGATACAAGGCCGATTACTCCCGAACGGCGGCCACCGGTCCGATAGAATCCTCGCAAGGAAAGATCGGTCAACGTGCTCCCTCAAATCCACATCGGAGAGGGAAGAACACCTTGGGGAGGGTCTTGACAACTTGGAGACGAGACATCGAACTCCAAGGCCTTGTTCAACGATGGATGCGTGATGCAAAGTCCAATCGAGGTTGGTGACAATAGTTGGTCCCCTTAGTAAAGGGGATGAGGAAAAACTAGAGATTCCACAATGGGGTTTGTCTTTAGTTTATCATCTATGCCTAAGGGATACATGAGGGATGGGGGATCTATTTATAGGCCAGCCACTTAACAAGGGTAGTTTGGGGATAAACTAGGCGAATAGGTAAGTAAAGGGGAATACATGGGCTGTGGCCCAATTGGTGTATAGACATGACCGGTAATCAGGACTTAGGACCGGTACCGGTCATCACCCAATAATCGCTCTGGGACGGTAGTACCGCTTGCGGTCATGGAGCATTCGTTGGAGCCGTCGATGGCCGGTGTAGAAGGCGGTAGTACCTCGACGGTAGTACCGGTTCGACAACCGGTAACTCGCTTGGACACAGCATTTGCCGACTTCTTCTTAGTCTCCTCTTCCAAGCCTCCGTCTTTTCGGGCTTGATGTTCCGGGCTTCCTCCCTTGCCTCCGTACTGGTCGGTGTGAACCTATCATGCATATGTGACGGAGTATGAAGTAGCATACCATTCAATAGGGTAGGAAGTGAGCTTGCATAGAGGAACGGATTCACCTTTGGAGTCCATGGCGACTTGGCGTAAGTTGAAGACCTTGATGTAGTAACGACCGTAGGTCGGGCCGCATCATCTCCCCCCCTTCAAAAGAGTCGTCCTCGATTCTCCATGTCCATCACGAAGTAGAAGAGATCGAAGGACATCCTTGATCCTGGGGTTCACCATATAGTCGTCCTCGGGAAGATTGACTTGACAACACTTCAATGTTCCTTCACCCTCCATGAAGCCTACAAAGCTCACGACAAAAGCGAAGCAACACTCAAAGCGTAGCCAATTCATAAAGATTATAGCATGAGTCCTCAAGTAGAAGGAAGTCACCTTAGCTTGTAGAGATAGCTCGATGAAGGGTGTCCATAGGTAACTCTCTTCGATTCTTCTTGTCAACACATGGTCCATAGAGGTTGACGTGTATGCATTTCTACCTTCATACAACAAAGACCAAGCAACATATGTTTGTGTGTGATAAAGGAGCATGTCATTTGTGGCATGTCCATTCTTGTTCACAACACGATTAGCACAACTCAAGTATAGCAAACGGGATGCATATGCAAGGTCAAAGTGAAGTCGTTGCAAAATCATCCAAATGCGGGAACTCAAAAACTCCATATAACATCTTATTGTGGCATTCAAAGCAATCGAATAGAAATTTGATCAACATCTTTGATGCAAAACTAGGAGAATTTGGCAAAAACACAAAAGGAGGAATATCCAAAACAACATCATTATGTGTGCAAACCAACCATTGGAAAGAGAAATTGTTCGACATGTTGGATGGCACATACAAATCATCGATAGTAAATATCATGGGAATATGAGTATCCCAAGCAGAAGCAAAAACAACACGTTTGCAAACAAACCAAATGAAAGAGCAATTGGTCCTTATGTTTGTTGCAACAAGACGAGATACTTGAAAGCTCTCATGACAATACATGCTCTTAATGGCATTATGATTGCACACAAAACATCGGAAAGAGAAATTGTTCAACATTTTTGTTGCAACACACAAAGCATCAATATCCAATAGCAAAGAAACATGAATGTCACAAGGTGAGATAATACCATCAACATGCTTGCAATCAAACCATAGGAAAGAGAAATTTTCCAACATGAAAGATGCAAAGCATGCAAAAGGTGTCAGAGCTGGGTTCGATCTTGAACTCACTTGTGGAATGCTCTCAAGAGCTCTTTTTGTCAACTCGTGCTTAACCGAGGTTGACATGATAGTGCGGGTACCTACACACATCATACACAAAAGGAAGAATGTGTGTGCATGGTAGAGATACACATCATCCATCATGACGTATCTCTTCTTGTGCACATCACCATTAATGTCAATCAAGTATGAAATAGATGCATGGTGAGTATGCAAGTGGGGAACATGCTTATCATGGCAATCATCAAAATCTCCAAAAATTGAGAAAGCTATGGGGGCCATCTCATTATAACGCATATGATCAATATTGTTGCAAGCAAAACAAGTGAAATAGCAAGCATTCATCTTATCGCAAGCAACGGGAGAAATTTAATGACTAGCATGACAAGGCAAGTCCGAAGCAATTGGAGGATACACAAAAGACGCATAGCATGGCATGTTTATGGCAATGATATCGCAATCAAACAATTCCACATGATCAATATGATGCAAAGGCAAATCATCACATGGGAAAATGAAAAAAAAGCATATGTAATGTCACAAGTATCATCCATAACATGCATATCCTCACAATTCATCATGTCCACTAGTGGGATCATGGCATCATCAACACCCTTATTGTTACCTTGGTCATACCTCTCATATGAAGTGGGTGTTGTGGAAGTAGTGGCCTCCTTGTGGACGACTTCGTCTTCTTGATGTAGCCATGGCATAACATCATCTTCATGCACCATGTACATCTTCTCCAGTTGAGGCATCATTGCTTCATGGCTTGGCGCGTCTTCATCCATGGAACCTAGCAGAACACAAGATAACACACTAGAGGTAGAGGGTAAGTTTTTAGAAATCGAAATGGCCTCACTTGACCTATCAACTACCACTCTCAACTCACTAGGAGTATCACTCATGCCCTCCAAGTGGAAGCACTCAATCTCACATAAGGTGGAGTCACTCATATCACTCTTGTTCTCACTCAAGTGGGCTAAGTGGCTCTCATACTCACATGGGATTGGTACCACATCATCACTCAAACATATGGGGATAGGCTTGGTTTCCTCAACTCCATGCGTCTCCTTTGGTGAAGGAAAAATCCCATGCTCACCATGCTTGACCTTGTCGCCTTCAAGGTTGGATGTCATAAGATGGGCATCATCGCTCGCCTCCATGGACGAAGGGAAAATCCCATGCTCGACCATCTTGTGGACATCTTGTAGTAGTGGTGGAGGTAGGCTCATGCTATCCAACTTGGCGAAGTAGATGTTATGGGGTAACCCCTTGGGGTGGCCCGATCTTTCACGAATCTCCGCGGGATCGAGGGGGAAGCGATGGAAGAGGAAGAGGGGACGAAATCCACGAACACACGCACGCAAAGATCCCGATGAACTCACGACACAAAACACGATACACGCCGATCTCTCACTCTGGTGGCAACCGGTCCAACATAATCTCTAGGATCGGTGTTGGGCGAAGCTCTCTCTCCACGCCAACAATGGGGGACGAGGTGCTTGGTGAGACCTTGACGACTTGGGGGCGAGAAACCGAGATCCCAAGGCCTTGTACAACTTGAACGCACTAGGCAAGATCCAAGAGGAGGGTGGACAATAGGTGCTCCTTGGTAGGAGCATGAGACCAATAGATTAAAGGATCCACAAGGGGTATCTTAATCTATCATTATCCAAGTCTAGGGTTTACATATGAGGGGTGGGGCTATATATAGGCCAACCACATAAACAGGATTAGTTCTGGAATAAACTGGAAGTTTTGGGCGAAATTGGGGGTTACATGGGCCAGGCCCAAAAGGCCTTAACATGCCTGGCGACGGTCGGTCCGGAGACTCCGGTCTGGACCGAAGACTCCGGTCAATCACCGGACCCGTCTCCGGAGGGGGCTTCTGTCTGTCCCGGGCTCGAGTCTCCGGTCTGGACCGGAGGAAGGTCCGGAGACTCCGGTGTTGGAGACCGGAGACTCCGATCTACACCGGAGACTCCGGTGTGCAGAGCTCCAGCGGCTTCTTCTCCTGGTCCTGCTTCCTTGGTGGCTTGGTGTGGTGGTGCTGCTTCATATCTGAGGATACACAACATAGATGCATGAAGTAGCAAGCCATCCAAAGGTAGGCCAAAATCACATGAGGAAAGGAGCGAGTTAACCTTGGCTTGTAGGAGCTTGGCACGGGCGCGAGTCATTGGTCCACTTGGGGGGATTAGGTGTTGTAGATGGAGGTGTGTCCGTAGGACGGGCTGCATCAGCCCCCCCTTGGGAAAGAGTCGTCCTCGACTCTTCAACCTTCTCAACTTCATCTTCGCCATGGTAGGGTGATAGGTCCTTGACATTGAATGTCGGGCTCACAAGATACTTGGATGTTGGGATATCTATGATGTAGGCGTTGTTGTTGATCCTCTTTAACACTTTGAACGGTCCATCACCTCTTGGATTGAGTTTGGAGTCGCGGTCCTTGGGAAAGCGGTCTTTACTCAAGTATATCCACACAAGGTCGCCTTCTTTGAAGATCATCTCTTTCTTGTTCTTGTTTAGCCTTGATGCTTGGCGAAGGACTTGTTTCTCGATCGTAGCTCTTGTGTCTTCATGGAGTTTCTTCATTGTTTGGGCACGCTTGACCACGTCCATATTGGCACGTTCATGAAGAGGTAGGGGAAGGATATCGAGCGCGGTGAGGGGCTCGAAGCCATAGACGATCATGAACGGGCTCCTCATGGTGGTGGAGTGCTTGGCGCGGTTGTAGGCGAACTCGGCATGTGGAATACAATCCTCCTAGTCTTTAAGGTTCTTCTTTATCAACACCCGGAGGAGTGTGCCAAGACTTCGATTGACGACCTCGGTTTGTCCATCGGTTTGAGGATGCGAGGCGGACGAGAAGAGGAGCTTGATGTCGAGCTTGGCCATGAGAGTCTTCCAGAAGTAGCTCATGAATTTTACGTCGCGGTCGGAGACGATTGTTGTTGGTACACCGTGTAGCCGAATTATTTCCCTGAAAAACAAATTTGCTACATGTGAAGCATCATCGGTCTTATGGCACGGAATGAAGTGTGCCATTTTTGAAAAACGATCCACTACTACAAATATAGAATCATGACCATGTTTCGATCTAGGCAAGCCTAACACAAAGTCCATGCTAATGTCCGACCAAGGTGCATGTGGAATATGCAATGGCATATAAAGACCAAAGGGGTTGGACTTAGACTTAGCTTGGATACATGTAGTGCATTGTTGGACATGGCGCTCCACGTCACGCTTCATCTTTGGCAAAAAGTAGTGAGTGGAGAGCATGTCATAAGTCTTGTCACGGCCAAAGTGACCCATAAGGCCTCCACCATGGGACTCTTGAAGAAGTAAAAGTTGGAGAGACGATCTCGGAATGCAAAGCTTGTTTTGTTTGAAAAGAAAACCCTTATGCAAATAGAAATCATCAATCCCTTTGTCTATTGAACATGTTGCAAAAATTGGTCCAAAGAATGGGTCAGACGCGTACAAAGATTTGATGTCATCAAGACCCAAGACATTTACTTCGAGTCGTGTAAGAAGGCTTGTGTTTTTTTTTGAGACAAGGCGTCATTACCACATTTTCTTTGCCCTTCTTGTATTTGACAATGTAAGGAAACGACTCCATGAACTCAACCCATTTTGCGTGCCTTTTACTCAAGTTGGCTTGGCCCTTAAGATACTTCAACGACTCATGGTCGGAATGGATGATAAATTCTTTGGGCCAAAGATAGTGTTGCCACACTTGAAGGACTCGAACCAAGGCAAAAAGTTCTTTGTCATAAATGGGATAGTTAAGGCGTGCGCCATCAAGTTTCTCACTATGGTATGCAATAGGACGCCCATTTTGCATAAGGACGCCACCAATGCCAATACCACTAGCGTCACATTCAATCTCAAAGGTTTTTGTGGAATCCGGTAATGCAAGAAGTGGTGATGCAGCCCGACCTACGGTCGTTACTACATCAAGGTCCCCAACTTACGCCAAGTCGTCATGGACTCCAAAGGTGAATCCGTTCCTCTATGCGAGCCCCCTTCCTGCCCTATTGAATGGTATGCTACTTCATACTCCGTCACATATGCATGATAGGTTCACACCGACGGAGGCAAGGGAGGCTTAACATCAAGCCCGACAAGGCGGAGGCTTGGAAGAGGAGAGAAGAAGGCAGTCGATAGCCGAGTCCAAGCGGTACTACGGTTGTAACGTGTACTACCGGTCAGTACTACCCCTCCTACCGCTCATGACGGCTCCAACGGATGCTCAAGACCGCAAGCGGTACTAGCTCGGAGGCGGTACTACCGGTGACGACCGGTACTACGGTTCAGGACGGTACTACCGGTCATGTGTGCTCACACTGTTGGGCCCACCCATGTATTTACTTACCTATTCGCCTAGTTTATTCCCAAACTACCCTTGTTTAGTGGTGGCCTATAAATAGAGCCCCACCCTCATGTATCCCTTAGGCATAGATGATAGACTAAAAGACCCCATTGTGGAATCTCTAGTTTTGCCTCATCCCCTTTACCAAGGGACCGACTATCGTCACCAACCTCGATTGGACTTTGCATCACGCATCCATCGTTGAACAAGGCCTTGGGTTCTCGGTTTCTCGCCCCCAAGTCGTCAAGACCCTCCTCAAGGTGTTCTTCCCTCTCCGATGTGGATTTGAGGGAGCACGTTGACCGATCTTTCCTTGCGAGGATTCTATCGGACCGGTGGCCGCCGAGGAGCAATCGGCCTTGTATCGTGTGAGTTTTGCGTGTGTTCATCGTGTTCTTCGCGAGGTGTGTGTTCGCTTCCGCTACCTTCTCCCTTTCCCCTCGCTTTCCCATCGATTTGACCACGAGATCCGTGAAGATCGGGCACCCAAGAGGTTAACCCCTCCATCATCTGGTATCGGACTTTTTGGTTGCCACGGTTTCTCATCGATTTGATCTTTTCCCCATAAATTGAAAATTTCACCAAAAATAGCCCCAATTCGTGTTTTGGATCGATCTGATTTGAGTGTGTTTTGGTAGGTTTTGATCGTGGATTACTTGCTAAACTTGTTGATCTACCTTCCTTTGCGTTCCCATGGCCTAATTCCTTGATTTCCCCTTGATTTGGTGTTTTCTTGAAGATTTTCCGCCCAAATCACCCCAAAATCGCGAGCGTCAAATCTGGGCATCCAGGTCCAAGCGGTACTACGGGTCCAAAACCGGTACTACCGCATAACCGTACTCTGGGACCCAAAAGACGGTACTACCCCATTACGATCAAAAACAGCAAGTTCAGTTGACCTCTCACCGTTTGGGCATAACTTTTGCATACGAACTCGGATTTTGGTGTTCTTTAGCTCGTTTGAAGAGGAAGGAGCCCTACATCATCATCCACGTGGTTCATGCTATCTACTCCATCCAAATTCCGTGAGCAAGGCGGAATCCAACAATAAAGGGTGAAGATCGTCGACGAAGGTATAAACATTCATGACTTCTCCCCACTTGCATTCCTTTGTGAACCCCACTATCTTTGCGAGCAACAAACACCTATTGAGACTAGTTCCTCTTATGATTGCTTGGGCTATGCACATTTGATACCTTGTAGAATTCGAGCAAACATTGTGAGCGCTATCTCATATAGTTGTCTTGTATAGTTGTTGGCACAAGGAAGAGGCAAGTGAAAAAGAAAAAAAAAGTGATCCAAAAAAGAAAAAAATAGAAAAAAGGAAAGAAAAAAACAAATATACATGTGCCTCATAGAATAGGAAGCAAGCTCGATGAACATCATATAGGTGGTACTTATTGTGCATATCTTGTAGCCCACCAATCTTGTGCAATCGAACTAGCGTCTCTCCTTGTACTTGTGTGACACGAGCTTATAGTCTTCGCTAGGTAATCATTTGGTTCTTAGCTCACTTTCTCCGTCGCACAAGTCCTATTTATCCCACCGTGTGTGTTTCCTTGTATATATTTCCTATCTTGTGGATCGACTTGTTTTGTTTTGTGATCATTGTGGTTCTTTACTTGCCATTACAACATCTTGATTTCGGATTGGTTCTTGACATGCCACTTTCCATACCTATCCACCATAGGCCTTGTGTATGTGTTTTTTGGTTCGTAGTTGGTTTTGGTGTTCCGCGTGAACTTTACTTTGCTTGGTTTATTGCTCTCAAGTGTGGCCACTTGTACGATACGATCTTTCAAGGTAAAGTAAGGTTTGACGTTGGATCCCTAACTCCCACTACCACTTCCATATACACCACTTGGTCTTGTGCATCATGTCTAGGGACTCCGGAACCGAGGATGATATCTATGAAGAATCCATGATGAGCCACCATGACTACGACTCCACAAGTATAGAGGACATGACGGAGCAACCTGACAATGGCTCGCATGCTTTGAGGACCCGGAGCACTACACCTCGACGACTCCACATGCATGGAAGACATGGAGCTCTCGTCGACAATGGCTCCTCATGCATGGAGCCTATGGAGCACTACCGACAATGGCTCCACATGCTTGGGTGATATGTACTACACCAACAACTACTCCCCAAGCATGGGCGACTTGAGTGCGACATCGATGACGCGCCAAGCATGGAGGACACGGAGAACTTTATCGACTTTGATGGCTCCTCCATGAGCCATGAAGAATTCCTCCACCATGTGGAGATGGAAGCCTACTACAAGCAAGAGGAGGCGCATCATCAAGATTCCATGACCTTCAAGGCCAGCGTGCCACACCAAAGGGCACCACATACTTTGATGATTCACCTCCAAGGCGACATGTGCCACCACCTAGATGGCGTCAGCGCCACCATCTCAAGGCACCAAGCTCCATCACCTGCAAGGCGTCAAGCTCTACCATCTCAAGGCGCCAAGCTTCATCACCGCCAGGCGCCAAGCTCCAACTCCAATCGAAACAAGAGTGGCGTCCAAACATCATATGCATCAAGAGGCCAAGAAACAAGACTCTTCGACAAAATCCTCTCATGAGCATCGCCACCATAAAGAGGATACAAGACATCGTCAAGGCATCTTCGCCATAAAGCGAAGAATTCAAGATGAGCACCAACCATAATGCTCAAGCAAGCTCAAGAAGGCACCACAAGCACAAGAAGAGTGCCAAGGCAAATGATCATTGTCGCGAGTGTCATGGGCGACCAAGTGCGCCAACTACATCAACCATCGGCAAGGCACGCCAATGACCTCCGTCGACACCATCATAGGGCACCTTCAACTACCGTGCCACCGCAATGGCACCAAGAGCAAGCCTTCCTCCACGCCATCAAGCTTCAATGCCTACGCTTGACTTCCACAACCTCGCCAACGAGGAAAATGTAGACCTCTACTTGCCAAGTTGGATAGCATGAGCCTACCTCCACCACTACTACGCGATGGCCAGCAGGCGGTCGAGCATGGGATTTTCCCTTGACCATGGAGGAGAGCAATGATGCCCATCTTATGGCATCCAACCTTGGGCGACAAGGTCAAGAATGGTGAGCATGGGATTTTCCCTTCACCAAAGGCGCATGGAGTTGAGGAACCGAGCCTACCCCCATATGCTTGAGTGATGATGTGGTACCAATCCCATGTGAGTATGAGAGCCACTTAGCCCACTTGAGTGAGAACAAGTGAGACGAGTGACTCCACCTTATGTGAGATTGAGTGCTTCCACTTGGAGGGCATGGTGATACTCCTAGTGAGTTGAGAGTGGTCGTTGATAGGTCAAGTGAGACCATTTCAATTTCTAACAACTTACCCTCTACCTCTAGTGTGTTCTCTTGTGTTGTGCTAGGTTCCATGGAGGAAGGCCGATGCTATGAAGCAATGATGCGTCAAATGGAGAAGATGTACATGGTAGATGCTACGCCATGGATACATCAAGAAGATGAAGTCGTCCACAAGGAGGCCACTACTTCCACAACACCCACTTCATATGAGAGGTATGACCAAGGTACCAATAAGGGTGTTGACGATGCCATGATCCCACTAGTGGACATGATGAATTGTGAGGATATGCATGCTATGGATGATACTTGTGACATTACATATGCTTCATCCACTTTCCCATGTGATGATTTGCCTTTGCATAATATTGATCATGTGGAATTGTTTGATTGCGATATCATTGCCATAAACATGCCATGCTATGCATCTTGTGTGTATCCTCCAATTGCTATGGACATGCTTTGTCATGCTAGTCATTCAATTTTTCCGTTGCTTGCAATAAGATGAATCGTGCAACAATGTTGACCACATGCGTTATAATGAGATGGCCCCCATAGCTTTCTCAATTTTTGGAGATTTTGATGCTTGCCATGATAAGCATGTTCCCCACTTGCATACTCACCATGCATCACTTTCATACTTGATTGACATTAATGGTGATGTGCACAAGAAGAGATACGTCATGATGGATGATGTGTATCTCTACCATGCACACATTCTCCCTTTTTGTATGATGTGTGTAGGTACCCGCATTATCATGTCAACCTCGGTTGAGCACGAGTTGACAAAAAGAGCTCTTGAGAGCATCCCACAAGTGAGTTCAAGATCGAACCCAGCTCTGATACCTTTTGCATGCTTTGCATCTTTCATGTTGGCAAATTGCTCTTTCCTATGGTTTGATTGCAAGCATGTTGATGGTATTATCTCACCTTGTGACATTCATGTTTCTTTGCTTTTGGATAATGATGTTTTGTGTGTTGCAACAAAAATGTTGAACATTTTCTCTTTCCGATGTTTTGTGTGCAACCGCAATTCCATGAAGAGCATGTATTGTCATGAAAACTTCCAAGAATCTCGTCTTGTTGTTGCAACAAACATAAGGACCACTTGCTCTTTCATTTCGTTTGTTTGCAAACACGTTACTTTGGCTTCCGCTTGGGATACTCATATTCCCATGAAATTTGATTTTGATGATTTGTGTGTGACATCCAACATGTTGAACAATTTCTCTTTCCAATGGTTGGTTTGCACATAATGATGTTTCTTTGGACATTCTTCCTTGTGTGTTTTGCCAAATTCTCCTATTCTTGCATCAAAGATGTTGTTTGAAATTTGGATCCAATGCTTTGAATGCCCCAATTCTATGTTATATGGAGTTTTGAGTTTCCACATTTGGATGATGTTCAAACATTTTCCATGCATTGACCATGCATATGCATCCGTTTGCTATACTTGAGTTGTGCTAATCGTGTTGTGAACAAGAATGGACATGCCACAAATGACATGCTCCTCTATCACACACAAACATATGTTGCTTGGTCTTTGTTGTATGAAGGTACAAATGCATACGTCAACCTCTATGGACTATATGTTGACAAGAAGAACCAAGAGAGTTACCTATGGCTACACTTCTTTGAGCTATATCTACAACCTAAGGTGACTTCCTTCTACTTGAGGACTCATGCTATAATCTTCATGAATTGGCTCGCTTTGAGTGTTGCTTCGCTTTTGTGAGCTTTGTAGGCTTCATGGAAGGTGAAGGAACATTGAAGTGTTGTCAAGTCAATCTTCGAGGCGACTATATGGTGAACCCGGGATCAAGGATGTCCTTGACCTCTTCTACTTTGTGATGAACATGGAGAGTCGAGGGCGACTCTTTTGAAGGAGGGAGATGATGCGGCCGGCCTACGGTCGTTACTACATCAAGGTCCCCAACTTACGCCAAGTCGTCATGGACTCCAAAGGTGAATCCGTTCCTCTATGCGAGCCCCCTTCCTGCCCTATTGAATGGTATGCTACTTCATACTCCGTCACATATGCATGATAGGTTCACACCGACCAGTACGGAGGCAAGGGAGGAAGCCCGGAACATCAAGCCCGACAAGACGGAGGCTTGGAAGAGGAGGAAGAAGGCAGTCGATAGCTGCAGTCAAGCGGTACTACCGGTTGTCGTAACCGGTACTACCGGTCAGCGGTACTACCGCCCCCTCCTACCGCTCGCTACTGACGGCTCCAACGGATGCTCCAAGACCGCAAGCGGTACTACCGCTCCCGGAGCGGTACTACCGGTGACGACCGGTACTACCGGTCATGTGTGCCTGCGCGCACCTGTTGGGCCACAGCCCATGTATTCCCCTTACTTACCTATTCGCCTAGTTTATTCCCAAACTACCCTTGTTTAGTGGCTGGCCTATAAATAGAGCCCCCACCCCTCATGTATCCCTTAGGCATAGATGATAGACTAAAGACAACCCCCATTGTGGAATCTCTAGTTTTGCCTCATCCCCTTATCCAAGGGGACCGACTATCGTCACCAACCTCGATTGGACTTTGCATCACGCATCCATCGTTGAACAAGGCCTTGGGTTCTCGGTTTCTCGCCCCCAAGTCGTCAAGACCCTCCTCAAGGTGTTCTTCCCTCTCCGATGTGGATTTGAGGGAGCACGTTGACCGATCTTTCCTTGCGAGCAATCGTCCTTGTATCGTGTGAGTTTTGCGTGTGTTCATCGTGTTCTTCGCGAGGTGTGTGTTCGCTTCCGCTACCTTCTCCCTTTCCCCTCGCTTTCCCATCGATTTGACCACGAGATCCGTGAAGATCGGGCACCCAAGAGGTTAACCCCTCCAAGTGGTGCTTCGGTGAGCCTCTTTTTGAGCTCATCAAAAGCCTTTTGTTGTGCTTTTCCCCGAACGAACGTGACATTTTTCTTGGTGGGCAAGCAATGGTAGAAAAGTCTTTCACAAAGCGACGGTAAAAGCCAGCCAACCCATGAAAACTTCGAAGTTCACTAACATTTGTAGGGATGGGCCAATCTCGTATGTCCTTGACTTTTGAGACATCAACTTCAATGCCATTGGAAGACACAACAAAACCAAGGAAAATCAGCTTGTCTTTTGCAAAAGTGCACTTTGGGAGATTAGCGTAAAGCTTTTCATGACGAAGGATTTGAAGGACCTCCTTAACATGGGTAACATGCTCCTCTAGTGACTTGCTATAGACAAGGATATCATCAAAGTAAACAACTACACTCTTCCCAATGAGAGATCGCAAAATATGGTTCATGAGGCGCATGAAGGTAGATGGAGCATTTGATAAGCCAAAAGGCATAACCAACCATTCATAGAGACCAAACTTGGTCTTGAAGGTGGTTTTCCACTCATCACCTTCGGCCATGCGAATTTGATGGTTACCACTACGAAGATCAATTTTCGAAAATATAGTGGCTCCACATAACTCATCAAGCATGTCATCAAGACGCGGTATAGGATGTCGATAACGCACTGTGATGGCATTGATTGGACGACATTCCATGCATAACCGCAACGTATCATCCGTTTTTGGAACTAGAATCACGGGGACCGCGCTTGGGCTAGTGCTTACTTGGATCAAACCTTTGGAGACGAGTTGGTTGATTTGTCGTTCTATCTCCTTCGTCTCTTCGGGTTAAATGCGATACTGTAGCGGTTTGGGAGTGGGGCGCCGGGTATGAGGTCGATGCGGTGCTCGATTCCACGAAGAGGAGGTAGTCCATGAGGAAGCTCTTCGGGAAATAAATCTCGGAATTCCTGCAAAACAGCCATCAAAGAAGGAGGAACATTTGTCAAGTCATTAGTTCGTTGCGCTAGTCCCTTGCATACAAGGACATAGTGCAAAATGGATGGGTTGTTCCGCACTTCTCTCATCTCACTTTTGGTGGCAAGAAGAACACTCTTAGTTTTTCCACTCGAGTTTGGCTTGTGGCACTCACTCACTATAGTGTGGTTCTCTCTCTCACCACTCTTCTCACAAGATGGTTTTGTGTATTGCGCCCTCGCTAAAGCCTTTGCATTGTCCGCAATTATTTGGCTAGGAGTCATTGGTTGCAACACATAAGTTTTTTCAAGCCATTTGAAGGTATAAGTATTTGAGTGGCCATTATGCAAAGCACGCTTGTCAAATTGCCACGGTCTTCCTAAAAGCATATGGAAAACCGTCATTGGGACCACGTCACATTCCACCGTGTCCTTGTATGGTCCAATTGAGAACGTTACCGAGACGGTGTGTTTGATCTTGACAGATCCTTGGTCACTTAGCCATTGTATGTGGTAGGGGTGTTTATGCGGATGGAGGGTGAGGTTGAGATTCTCACACAATTCCGTGCTTGCGAGGTTGTGGCAACTCCCTCCATCGATGACAACTTTGATGGACCTCCCATTGATACCGGCATGAGTTTGGAAGATGTTTGATCGTTGGTCTTCATTATCATTGGATTGAGTAGTTAAGACCCTTGTGACCACAAGCGATGGACTTGCGTCATGCTCACACATGAGTAGCTCTTGGTCCTCTTCCAAATGTTGCCTTGCCATGGCTTCCTTGACCCTTGCATCAAACTCATCTTCACTCAAGTATTCTTTATCGCCGTTGTCATGGATGAACAAAACTTTCTTGTTCCCACATGCGGCCGACTTGTGTCCTTTGCCTCCACACTTGTAGCACTCACCATTGAATGGTTGTTCATCTCTTGTGTACTTGCCACTTGGGGGCGGTTTTCCTTGAGGGAGTGTTGGCTTGAAGGGAAGCTTGGTGGTATTTGAGGAGCTTCCACTTGGTGTTGTCGGAGTAGTGGTTGGAGCTTGCTTGTATGTGAAGTATGTCTTTGGCTTGTTGAACTTGATGTCCTCTTGCACTTGACGTTCGGCCTTTGATGCAATGTGCACAAGCTCAACCATGTTGTTGTACCTTTGGAACTCGGTGATGCGCTTGATAGGATGGTTCAAGACATTGAGGAAACGTGCCATTGTTTGCTCATCACGCTCTTCAATGTTGGCACGGATCATGTTGAGCTCCATTTGCTTGAAGTACTCTTCCACGGTCTTTGTTCCTTGACTAAGCGTTTGAAGCTTGTTGAAGAGGTCACGCGTGTAGTGTGAAGGAACAAAGCGGGATCGCATATGAGCCTTCATATCTTGCAAAGTTGAGATTGGAGGCTCTTCTTTTGATTCACGAGCGAGTTGGACTTGTTCCCACCAAAGGTTGGCATATTCATCAAACTCGAGGGATGCCATGGCCATCATCTTCTCATTGCTAAAGTTGTGCATGCGGAATATCTTGTCAACCTTGAGTTCCCATGAGAGGTATTCTTCGGGATCATTGGAACTGGTGAACTTGGGCATGGTGAACTTGAGCTTGCCGAAAGTTTCTTCCTCATTGCGGTTCCGGTTGCGACGGTTGCCATGATTTTGGCGGCCATCTTCATCATCTGAGATATCATGTCTTGCTTGTTGATGGTGGTGTTGCTCTTGCGGTTGTTGAGGTGCCGCGTTTGGTGGTGGAACTTGGTTTGGACGACGAGCTTGGGGAGCTTGCTCTTGTTGTTGGCGCGGTTGAGGACGAGGAGGAGGTTGTTGGTCCTCATGGTGAGCTTGGGGAGCTTTCTCTTGTTCTTGTCGTGGTTGATGCCGAGGAGCATTATCTTGCGCCATGTGGCGAGGAGGACGTTGAGCCACATGCGCAATCGGCTGTTCTCTTTCTTCTTTATGTGGAGGAGGCTCGTCGTGTAGATCATGTTGTGGCGATGGCGTTCATGTCGAGGACGCCTTGGTGGATCTTGAGTGCTTCACGCCGCCGAACTTGTTCTTCTTCAGTTCGGATGTTTCACTTGTTGTGGAAAGAACATGTCGATGGCGATGGGCTTGGTGGTCCATGTGAGGTTGTTCTTGTTGAAGCACAAGTGCCCTTTGTTGTGGCGGTCCGCTTCACGTCGTGGAGGTCTTGCGGAGGTCACCATCATAACAGCGTTGCGGCGTGTCGCGGAGATGGTACCGCTTGAGAAGAGCTCATGGATTGAAGCACGGGTCCATCCGGTGCCTTGAAGCGTGAAGGCGAGGTGCCCTTGATTCACTTGAGGTCTTGAGATGAGCTTGAGTCAGCGTGGCGTGTTGATAGTCCATCAATGAGGCGTTGAAGCTTCTCATCCGTTGAGGCGAGGGCACGACCAAGAGCTTCATTTTGATGACCTAGGTTGTGTTGCATGGCATGCATTTGGCCTCGGACTTCTTCGAAGCGGTTGTCGATGTTCTTGAACTCCACTCGGGCTTCACTAAATTGTTCATCTTGGCGCCGCTCAAGTGCGTCACAACGGTAGTTGAATTCTCCTCTAACCTTCCAATGGTCCCATCTTGTCATGTATGGATTCTCGTCCTCCATAGGTGGTGGTGGTGGTTGGGACGGCTCGCCATTCCTGTCCATGATGCAAAGCCGACAAGGGTTGTATATGGAGAGTAAGGGTGCGTAGAGTTAGCCTTTTACCTCACCTTGGAGATTATATCAAACCAATTGCTACACAAAGGAGCGAACAGCGTGCAAAGTGAAATGGCAAAGAAACTCACACACAAAGGAGCTACAACTCTCAAAAGCTTTTCGTGGATGGGTAGGAGTGTGGAAAAACCAAAGAACCAACCGGACGTAAAGGATAGTCAAAAGTGGAGAAGATCCAACAAATCAAGTCAAAAGGAAATGGTCAACTCAAAAGGTGACGAGAACCTACGACTACACACACGCGTGGAGAAAAATGGGGTTAGCACGACTATGAAAGTGAGCTAGAAATGGCCTAACGAAGACTACGCTCGGGTGTCGTGCCAACGCAAGGAGAGACCACAACTCGTTTGCCAAAAGAGGGTAAGCAACGGATTTGTGCACTTGCCTTGGCGCGCTTTTTCCTCTCTCTTTTGCTTACAAGCTTGATTCTCTCTTTGTATTGGGAGACTATGTATCTTTCTATTTTTTTGATTCTTTTTCTTTTTCTCTCTCTTTTTTTTTGATTCTTTTTCTTTTTCTCCCTTGCTATGCTACTATGTTAAGTTTTGTATTTGCCCTCACACTCTCACTTTCCAATGGCAAGTGCACAATGCTTAGACAAACACAAAATGAGTTGCTCTCATAGGATAGGTACACACAAAGGAAGATATGGCTACAAGGGTTGACACAAGTTATACCTTAGTTGATGGTGATGATCTTGTGTCGATGGAGCGGGGAAGAGTTTGGGGTCCGTGGTGTCGAAGAGCGCGGCGATGTTGCGGAAGCTATCTGTTAGTTATTGACACACCCACGGAACACAAACAACAAGTGGATAGATTAGCCAATGCAAGAAAAGAGGAAAAAAGTGCAAAAACAGGCGTTTAGGGCCGGAGACTCGGTCTCGGTGAGACTCGGTGTACCGGAGACTCGGTGTCTTGAGGAGACTCCGGTGTGGGATGTCTGCTCGTGTTCTTGAGCGGAAATCCACGCCTAGAGTCCTCAAATCCACGAAAATTTGGCCAAAATTGGGCTGGGAAACGCAGGCAAAAGCTGAACCAACACTTAGACAAGATTTGGTCGGATCAAAACCACCAAAAACACTCCAAAACGACAGATCGATCCAAAGGAAAATTGGGGCTGTTTTTGGGAAATTTTCGAATTTATGGTGGATAGAAGAAAAATTGGGGGGAAATCCGTGATAAACCTTGCTCTTGATACCAAGATGTTATGGGGTAACCCCTTGGGGTGGCCCGATCTTTCACGAATCTCCGCGGGATCGAGGGGGAAGCGATGGAAGAGGAAGAGGGGACGAAATCCACGAACACACGCACACAAAGATCCCGATGAACTCACGCACACAAAACACGATACACGCCGATCTCTCACGCCGGTGGCAACCGGTCCAACATAATCTCTAGGATCGGTGTTGGGCGAAGCTCTCTCTCCACGCCAACAACGGGGGACGAGGTGCTTGGTGAGACCTTGACGACTTGGGGGCGAGAAACCGAGAACCCAATGCCTTGTACAACTTGAACGCACTAGGCAAGATCCAAGAGGAGGGTGGATAATAGGTGCTCCTTGGTAGGAGCATGAGACCAATAGATTAAAGGATCCACAAGGGGTATCTTAATCTATCATTATCCAAGTCTAGGGTTTACATATGAGGGGTGGGGCTATATATAGGTCAAGCACATAAACAGGGGTAGTTCTGGAATAAACTGGATGTTTTGGGCGAAATTGGGGGTTACATGGGCCAGGCCCAAAAGGCCTTAACATGCCTCGCGACGGTCGGTCCGGAGACTCCGGTCTAGACCGGAGACTCCGGTCAATCTCCGGACCCGTCTCCGGAGGGGGCTTCTAGCTGTCCCGGGCTCGAGTCTCCGATCTGGACCGGAGGAAGGTCCGGAGACTCCGGTGTTGGAGACCGGAGACTCCGGTGTTGGAGACCGGAGACTCCGGTCTACACCGGAGACTCCGATGTGCAGAGCTCCAGCGGCTTCTTCTCGTGGTCCTACTTCCTTGGTGGCTTGGTGTGGTGGTGCTGCTTCATATCTGAGGATACACAACGTAGATGCATGAAGTAGCAAGCCATCCAAAGGTAGGCCAAAATCACATGAGGAAAGGAGCGAGTTAACCTTGGCTTGTAGGAGCTTGGCACGGGCACGAGTCATTGGTCCACTTGGGGGACTAGGTGTTGTAGATGGAGGTGCGTCCGTAGGATGGGCTGCATCAGTAGAGGTCTTCATTTTCCTCGTTCATGAGGTCTTCAAATGCAAGCGTATTCGTTGATGCTTGATGGCGTGGACGAAGGCTTGCTCTTGGTGCCATTTTGGTGGTGGCAAAAGAAGTTGAAGGTGCCTTGTGATGGTGTCGACGGAGGTCATTGGCGTGCCTTGCCGATGGTTGATGTAGGTGGCGCACTTGGTCATCCATATGACGCTCATGATGATGGCCCTTGACCTTGGCACGCTTCCTTATAAGTTCTTCTAATGAGCACAAAGCATCATTAGTCTTGGCGACCATGCTCATGTTGTTGTCAAAGTCATTGTCCATGTCCTTCTTGAAGTTGTGGAGGTCGCTCTTGAACTTGTCCATTTGATGGTGGACCTTGGCGCACTCGAGTTGGAGGTTCCGTCTTGGTCGTTGCGACGTGAGGAGCTTCACGTTGCCGTTCTTGAAGTCGTCCATGCTTGGGGAGTCATTGTTGCTGTAGTACTCCATATCACCCAAGCATGTGGAGCCATTGTTGGTGTAGTGCTCCATATTGTTATCCATGCTTGTGGAGACATAGGCATGGTGGCTCATCATGGATTCTTCATAGAAATCATCCTCGGTTCCGGAGTCCCTAGACATGATTCACAAGACCAAGCGGTGTATATGGAAGTGGTAGAGGGTGTTAGGGATACAACGTCAAACCTTACTTTACCTTGGAAGATATCGTGCAAGTGGCCACACTTGAGAGCAATAAACCAAGCAAAGTGAAGTTCACGCGGAACACCAAAACCAACTACTAACCAAAAAACACACACACACAAGGCCTATGGTGGATAGGTATGGAAAGTGGCATGTCAAGAACCAATCCGAAATCAAGATGTTGTATTGGCAAGTAAAGAACCACAATGATCACAAAGCAAACAAGTCAATCCACAAGATAGGAAATATGTACAAGGAAACACACACGGTGGGATAAATGGGACATGTGCGACAGAGAAAGTGAGCTAATAACCAAATGAGTACCTAGCGAAGACTATAAGCTCGTGTCACACAAGTACAAGGAGAGACGCTAGTTCGATTGCAGAAAATTGGTGGGCTACAAGATATGCACAATAAGTACCACCTATATGATGTTCATCGAGCTTGCGCTTCCTATTCCATGAGGCACATGTATATCTATTTTCTTTTTATTTTTATTTTTCTATATTATTTTTCTCTTTTTTTTCTTTCTATTTTTCACTTGCCTCTTCCTTGTACCGACAACTATACAAGATAACTATATGAGATAGTGCTCACAATGTTTGCTCAGAATCTACAAGGTATCAAATGTGCATAGCCCAAGCAATCATAAGAGGAACTAGAGTCAATAGGTGTTTGTTGCTCGCAAAGATAGTGGGGTTCACAAAGTGTTATGGGGTAACCCCTTGGGGTGGCCCGATCTTTCACGAATCTCCACGGGAAACGAGAGGAAAGCGGTGGACGGGGGAAGAAGGGATGAAAACCACGAACACACGCACACAAATCACGATACACGCCGATAACTCACGCCGGTGGCAACCGGTCCAACATAATCCCTAGGATCGGTGTTGGGCGAAGCTCTCTCTCCACGACCAACAACGGGGGCGAGATGATTGGTGAGATCTTGACGACTTGGGGGCGAGAAACCGAGAATCCAAGGCCTTGTACAACTTGAACGCACTAGGAAAGATCCAAGAGGAGGGGGGATAATAGGGTGCTCCTTGGTAGGAGCATGAGACCAATAGATGAAAGATCCTCAAAGGGGTGTCCTTAATCTATTATTATCTAAGTCTAGGGTTTACAATAGAGGGTGTGGGATATTTATAGGCCAGCCACATAAACAGGGGTAGTTTAGGAACAAAATGGCGAAATATAGAGAGGGTTACAGGGCGCTGGGCCGACTTAACACGATCTGGTACTCGCACGTCTGGTAGTACCGGCCTAGCTACCGGTAGTACCAGTCTCATCCGGTAGTACCGCTTCCTGGTCCGGTAGTACCGCTTGCAGTCCTAGGACTTCCGTTGGCATATTCAATGGCGGTAGCGAGGCGGTAGTGCCACAGGCGGTAATCTGGGTTCGAATCTGATACCCGGAGACAGAGAATTTTGGGCCATTGGCGTCTTGAGGGCGGTAGTAGTAGGCGGTAGTCATTGGTAATCTGGGTTCGAGTCCGTGTCTTCTTTGGAGCAGAGAGTTTTGATTCTTCATTTGGTGTGCCTCCGTTCACTGGGTCCTTCTCTTCGTACCTGATGATGCACAAGGTATGCGTATGAAGTAGCAGGCCATCCAAGGGTGTATCGAAGTCACACAAGGAAAGGAGCGAGTTCACCTTAGCTTGTAGGAGTTTGGCTCGGGCGCGAGTCATGGTTCCACTTGGGGGGATCGTGGGAGTAGATGTAGTAGTGTTCGTAGGACGGGCTGCATCAGCTCCCCCCCCTTGGGAAAGAGTCGTCCTCGACTCTTCAACCTTCTCAACTTCATCTTCTCCATGGTAGGGTGAGAGGTCCTTGACATTGAATGTCGATCTCACAAGATACTTTGATGTTGGGATATCGATGATATAGGCGTTGTTGTTGATCCTCTTGAGCACTTTGAATGGTCCATCACCTCTTGGCTTGAGTTTGGAGTCGCGTTCCTTGGGGAAGCGGTCTTTACTTAAGTGTATCCACACAAGGTCGCCCTCTTCAAAGATCATCTCTTTCTTGTTCTTGTTTAGCCTTGATGCTTGGCGAAGGACTTGTTGCTCGATCGTAGCTCTTGTGTCTTCATGGAGTTTCTTCATTGTTTGGGCACGCTTGACAACGTCCATATTGGCACGTTCATGAAGCGGTAGTGGAAGGATATCTAGCGCGGTGAGAGTCTCGAAGCCATAGACGATCATGAGCGAGCTCCTCATGGTGGTGGAGTGCTTGGCGCTGTTGTAGGCGAACTCGGCGTATGGAATACATTCCTCCCAGTCTTTAAGGTTCTTCTTTATCAACACCCGGAGGAGTGTGCCAAGGCTTCGATTGACGAACTCGGTTTGTCCACCGGTTTGAGGATGCGAGGCGGACGAGAAGAGGAGCTTGATGCCGATCTTGGCCATGAGAGTCTTCCAGAAGTAGCTCATGAATTTGACGTCGCGGTCGGAGACGATTGTTCTTGGTACACCGTGTAGCCGAATTATTTCCCTAAAAAACAAATTTGCTACATGTGAAACATCATCGGTCTTATGGCACGGAATGAAGTGTGCCATTTTTGAAAAGCGATCCACTACCACAAATATAGAATCATGTCCATGTTTACATCTAGGCAAGCCTAACACAAAGTCCATGCTAATGTCCGACCAAGGTGCATGAGGAATAGGCAATGGCATATAAAGACCAAAGGGGTTAGACTTAGACTTAGCTTGGATACATGTAGTGCATCGTTGGACGTGGCGCTCCACGTCGCGCTTCATCTTTGGCCAAAACTAGTGAGTGGAGAGCATGTCATATGTCTGGTCACGACCAAAATGACCCATAAGGCCTCCACCATGGGACTCTTGAAGAAGCAAAGTTTGGAGAGATGACTTCGGAATGCAAAGCTTGTTTTTTTTAAATGAAAACCCTTATGCAAATGAAATCATCAATCCCTTTGTCTATTGAACATCTTGCAAAAATTGGTCCAAAGAAAGGGTCGGACGCGTACAAAGATTTGATGTCATCAAGACCCAAGACATTTACTTCGAGCCGCGTAAGAAGGTTTGTGTTTTGCGAGACAAGGCGTCTGCTACCACATTTTCTTTGCCCTTCTTGTATTTGACGATGTAAGGAAAAGACTCCATGAACTCAACCCATTTGGCATGCCTTTTACTCAAATTGGCTTGGCCCTTTAGATACATCAAGGACTCATGGTCGGAATGGATGATAAATTCTTTGGGACAAAGATAGTGTTGCCACACTTGAAGGACTCGAACCAAGGCAAACAGTTCTTTGTCATAAATGGGATAGTTAAGGCGTGTGCCATCAAGTTTCTCACTATGGTATGCAATAGGACGCCTGATGGAGGGGTTAACCTCTTGGGTGGCCTGATCTTCACGGATCTCGTGGTCAAATCGATGGGAAAGCGAGGGGAAAGGGAGAAGGTAGCGGAAGCGGACTGTTAAGGGGTAACCCCTTGGGGTGGCCCGATCTTTCACGAATCTCCGCGGGAATCGAGGGTAAAGCGGTGGAAGGGGGAAAGGGGATGAAATCCGCGAACACACGCACACGAAGAACCCGACGAACTCACGCACAAAAAACACGATAAACGTCGATAACTCACGCTGGTGGCAACCGGTCCAACATAATCTCTAGGATCGGTATTGGGCGAAGCTCTCTCTCCACGCCAACAATGGGGGACGAGGTGCTTGGTGAGATCTTGACGACTTGGGGGCGAGAAACCGAGAACCCAAGGCCTTGTACAACTTGAACGCACTAGGCAAGATCCAAGAGGAGGGTGGATAATAGGGTGCTCCTTGGTAGGAGCATGAGTCCAATAGATGTAAGATCCTCAAAGGGTTTCCTTAATCTATTATTATCCAAGTCTAGGGCTTACAATGGAGGGTGGGGGCTATTTATAGGCCAACCACATAAATAGGGGTATTTTAGGAACAAATAGCGAAATATAGAGAGGGTTACAGGGCGCTGGGCCGACTTAACACGATCAGGTCCATACACGTCCGGTAGTACCCGTCCAACACGACCGGTAGTACCGCTTCCGGCCCCGGTAGTGCCGCTTGTCGTCCTAGGACTTCTTGTTGGCGTCAAATGCTGGTGGCGGTATCGGGGTGGTAGTCTTGTGATCGGTAATCTGGATCGCGATAGTACCGCCAGATGTGAGTATTTGGCTCCTGTTGGCGTCATCTGTTGGTGGCGGTAGCAGGGGGCGGTAGTGATAGGGCAAAGGTGTCTGATCTTTCGATGAGATGATGATAGTCGATTTGGTGGAGTTCGGGCTTGACGATCCGACTACACGTGCGAGCACGAGCGCCAATGCAATCGCTAGGCCAATCTCCTGGAGGTTACCGATCCTGCGGGAACACGATCAGCCTGACCAGCGAGGGTCTTAATTCCTACCTGAAATCGAGAACAAGTAAGAACCAATATTGCAATCAAGATATTGCGGATTAAGAGGAAAGCTTTATTGAAGAGGTGGGATCCTGAATAGGTGCGAAGTACAAGAGGCCTCTTCGACGCTCGAGCCTTGGCGAAGTTGCGACTATGGCTAACTTAATGTCTAAAAAAAATCCGAGTCTAGAGGTTCGGCTATGGGCGTGTTAAAGGCGAAAAGGTGGGGTTTCGCCAACCATGGAAGTGGTGGCGAATCCAACCCTAAAATTCCTTTTCCCTCAAATCGGACTCTAAAAGTGGCTAATTAAAATCATGCGAAAATTACATGGGCCTGGCCCAATATAAAGGTGTCGCAGCACCATATTATGCTATGGACGAATTCGTAAAGTATTGATCTTGAATATTTCGTCCAAGCCTTCTTTCTTCATTATGGTGGCCTCAAAGTTCTGAAATCTTCATCCGTGGCCTTCTCTTGGATCATCACATGCTTGCTGCCATATCCATGCATGGGCATGCTCCAATGCTTGTCCCTCTCATCCATGCTTGGTCCATCATTCCTAAGAGTAAGAAATATATCTGATTTAGGCAGCATCATATTCTCATGTATGTAAGGAATAGTTCCAAGAAACGAAAGTACCTGATAGTTCAGTTGTTTGGCACGAGATCTTGTGATGGGTCCTTGTATGTGTGTTGCTTTAGGTACAACGGTTGTATCAATAGTAGGGATGTCCACATCATGCTCCCCTTCTTGAATTGAAGTCGTCCTCGACGCAATCTCATCTTCCTCACCAAAGTAAGGCTTCAAATCTGCAATGTTAAATGTAGGACTAACCGTACCAAAGTCTGCAGGCAACTCAAGTTTATATGCATTATCATTGATTTTCTCTAACACCTTAAAGGGACCAGCAACACGTGGCATTAACTTAGACTTAGGTAAATCAGGAAAACGATCTTTCATAAATGTAACCAAACAAGATCGCCAACATCAAACACAACATGCTTTCTCCCTTTATCCCCAAACAAGTTTATACTTAGCATTCATGTGTTCAATGTTATCTTTAGTAGTCTTATGCAAGTTTAATATCATTTCGGTAGCGTTGTGTAGCATCCAAATTATGTTGCACGAAGAAGGTAAAGGCAATAAATCAATAGGTGCACGAGGAAAAAACCATACACAATCTCAAATGGGCACATCTTTGTGGTAGAATGCAATGAACGATTATAAGCAAATTCTATATGAGGTAAACACTCTTCCCACAATTTTAAGTTCTTCTTTAAAACAGCCCGTAACATAGTAGACAAAGTTCTATTTACTACTTGGTTTGACCATCGGTTTGGGGATGACATGTAGTACTAAAGAGCAATTTAGTCCCCAACTTAGCCCATAAACATCTCCAAAAGTGGCTAAGAAATTTAGTATCACGATCGAGACAATAGTATTTGGCACACCATGCAAACGAACAATTTCACGAAAGAACAAATCAGCAATATGCGCGACATCATCCGTTTATGACAAGGAATAAAGTGTGCCATCTTAGAAAACCGATCCACAACAACAAAATACTATCCCTCCTTCGTATTGTTCGTGGCAATCCCAAAACAAAGTCCATAGAAATATCCTCCCAAGGAACACTAGGAACAGGAAGAGGCATATATAAACCATGTGGATTAAGGCGAGACTTAGCTTTTTGACAAGTAGTGCAGCGTGCCACAAATCTCTCAACATCTCGATGCATACGTGGCCAAAATAAGTGTGCAGCAAGAACATCCTCTGTCTTCTTGACACCAAAGTGTCCCATCAATCCTCCTCCATGCGCCTCCTGTAATAACAAAAGACGAACAGAGCTATCTGGAATGCATAGTTTGTTAGCACGGAACACAAATCCATCATTGAAGACGAACTTGTTCCAAGTTCTACCATCTCTACAATTCTGCAACACATCTTTAAATTCAGCATCATGCACATATTGTTCCTTAATAGTTTCCAATCCAAATATTTTGAAGTCAAGTTGAGATAACAAAGCATAACGGCGTGACAAAGCATCAGCAATAATATTATCTTTACCCTTTTGTGTTTGATAACATAAGGAAAAGACTCAATAAATTCAACCCACTTTGCATGACGATTCAACTTAGCTTGACTACGAATATTCGTCAAAGATTCATGATCGTAATGAATAACAAACTCTTTAGGCCATAGATAATGTTGCCAAGTTTCTAATGTCCGAACCAACGATATAATTCTTTATCATAAGTAGAATAGTTCAGACTAGCCCCACTCAATTTCTCACTAAAATATGCAATGGTTTTCCCTCTTGTAATAACACCCTCCCAAACCAATTCCACTAGCATCACATTCAAGCTCAAAAGTCTTAGTAAAATCAGGAAGTTGGAGTAAGGAGCATGTGTTAGCTTATCTTTCAATATGATGAAGGCCATTGTTGTGCATCGCCCCAAACAAAGGGCACATCCTTCTTGGTAAGCTCATTCAATAGTGACAATTGATCCAAAGTCTTTGACAAAGCGCCTATAAAAACCAGCGAGGCCAAGAAAACTCCTCACTTGTGTGACCGTCTTGGGCTGCGGCCAATTCTCAATAGCTTCAATCTTGGCTGGATCCACTTCAATACCCTGTGATGTAACAACATAGCCAAGAAACGCAACTCGATTGGTGCAAAAGGTGCACTTCTCAAGGTTACCAAACAAACGTGCATCACGTAAATCATTAAAAACAGCACGTAAATGGTCCAAATGTTCCTCTAAAGATTTGCTATAAATCAGAATATCATTAAAGTAGACTGCCACAAAACGTCCAATGAAAGCACGTAAAACTTTGTTCATTAATCTCATGAAAGTGCTAGGTGCATTAGTTAAACCAAACGGCATTACTAACCACTCATATAAACCGAACTTATTTTTAAATGCTGTTTTCCATTCATCTCCTAATTTCATACGAATCTGGTGGTAACCACTACGCAAATCAACTTTAGAAAACATGGTAGAGCCACTCAATTCATCAAGCATGTCATCTAAACGTGGAATAGGATGAGGATATCCAATAGTAATATTATTGATAGCTCTACAATCAGTACACATGCGCGAAGAACCATCTTTCTTAGGTACCAAAATAATAGGAACAACACAGGGGCTAAGGGACTCACGAATATGATCTCTGTCGAGTAGTTCCTGAATTTGGCGTTGTATCTCCTTTGTCTCCTCTGGATTGGTTCTATATGGCGCGGTTGGGCAACGTGGCACCAGGAATTAGATCAATTTGGTGCTCAATTCCTCTAATAGGAGGTAGTCACGGTGGCAACTCGGGGAAAGACGTCCTCATATTCTGCAAAAGGTTAGCAATAGCGGGTGGCAAAGAAGGAGGCATATCCTCAAATGAAAACAAAACCTCTTTGCAGACAATTGCATAACATTGAGTATTGGTTACATCTAGTTCAGGAATATCAATTTTATTTGCAAGCACACATGGACTCTTCAAACGATTTTCAGTAGCATGTGTAGAATCAGATTTAGTGTTCTTTGGTGGTATAAAATCTGCAGCAACAATCTGATTCTCACTTTTATTTTTCTCCTCAGTTTTAGCTCTACTAGCTCTAGCAAGATCATCTTTTAAAATCTGTTCGGGAGTCATAGGTTTTAGACCAATTTTCTTTCCATCATGCATAAGAGAATAGTGATTAGTTTTGCCATTATGAATAGATTCTCTATCAAATTGCCATGGTCTACCAAGTAACAAAGAACAAGCTTGCATAGGTACAACATCACAATCAACAAAATCAGAATATGTACCAATAGTAAAATGCACGCGTACCGTTCTTGTTACCTTGATCTTGCGAGAACTCTCAAACCATTGGATGTAATATGAATGTGGGCGTTGTCTTGTTGGAAGCGCAAGCTTCTCTACCATGTCAACATTGGCCAGGTTATTACAACTCCCTCCATCAATGATGATCCGTATAGCTCTTTCCTTGACAACACCACGTGTTTGGAACAGGTTGTGGCGTTGATCTTGCTCAGATTTGCTCAATTGCACTCAACACACGTTGTGTAATTAAGCTCTTGTATTGATCGCCGACTTCGACCCATTACCTCTGGCTCTTCATCAAGATCGAATTGTCTCCATCTCGAGCGAAATAAGGGCTAGTGTGTCTTCATCAAAGTCACTTTCATGAATCGTATTGACCATCTTCGCACCATCATCACGTTGTGTTGTGCACTGTCTCTCAATATGACCAAAACCCCAAAGACTTGCGTCATTGTATATCCTTTGTCTTACCGTGGAAGCCATAGAAGATGCACTCTGACGGGAGCATTGGATGATGGTGGAGGAGTATGGAAATCTTGTGGTGGCCTTGGATGTGGTAGTAGTGGAGGCGAATCACGAGGAGGCCGATTGTCGGGATGTCCAAGTGGGTGTGCGACCTGCAAATTATTAGTCCTCCTCCATGGTGTTTGGCGGTCCTGCACTTCACGTTCAGCTTTGCAAGAAAAATGAAACAAACAGTGATAGAATTATATTCCTTATAATCTAAGATGTCTGAATGTCCTTGTTTAATCCACCAAAGAAGCGTGCAAGCATTTGTTCATTAGATTCAACAAGACCACACCTAACCATCCCGTTTGCAATTCGATAATACTCTTCTCTGAAATTTTTCCTTGCTCTAAACGTGTCGATTCTTTAGTAAATCACGTTGATAAGTAGGAGGTACAAAGCGAACACGCATAGCAGTTTTAAAGCAGTCAAGTACTAGGAATAGTAATAGGATTTAAACGACAATACTCGGACCACCAAAGGGAAGCAAATTTAGTAAATTCACATGTAGCAAGACTAACACGCATATTCTCGGGATATTTTAAGCATGCAAAGCGTTGTTCTACTTCCATCTCCCATGTAAGATATGCATCGGGATTATATTTACCCTCAAAAGATGGAATATTTAATTTAAGCTTTGCAACATGATCATCATCACGTCTGGGTGGTCGGCGTTGTGGTAGTAATGTCGGGGCGACCGGCGGTACTGTGGAGGTTGTTCAACCTCCTCGTCAAAGATAAATCGTCGTCAAATTGGTAGTAGTACCGTCGTCATCCCCAATGTTGCAAAGCGGCAATGTGAAGTCTGAGGAGCGTCGGCCCTTGGCGGCCGGGAAATGCGGCCAACCATCCGACCCGTTATCGGAATGCGCCGCATGTAATGTGGGTGCCGTGCGGTCGGGCAATTGGTTCAAAAGCTCCTTGAACCGAATGTCAAGCTTGGCGTTGAAGGATTTCTCGAGTCCATCGATCTTGTCCGGCGTTGGTGAGTTTGGTGTCAAACTCCCTAGCGCGTATCCACGTCTTCAGACTCGGATGACCAAGCGCGGAGAAGTGGGCATGTAGTTCTTCGTTCGTCATGGTGGCGGGTTCCGAAGTATCATCATGGTTAGTCCTTAAGAAGCACGGTATATACTACAGAATATGGTGGAAGTCACGCGTAATCCGTCAAGCAATATCTGAAGCTCTTACAAGTTCTTACCAAACAGCAGGAAAAGGCGATGTGCAATCGCGAGGATCGATGGGTCCAGATTGAACCAAGCGATTACCGTGAGTCGAGACACGCACATGGAGAATATCTGTGGAGCTCTGAAAAGGCTTAGCAAGGGGGTTAGCAATTATCAAAACAGCAATGCAAAAGTTGAAAGAATGCTCAGCAGCGATGCATCTTTGGTCCTAGGCTGACCGCATTACTAGAGACGCGAGCCTAGATCACCAACAATGTCACGACGCGACACAACAAGCAATGTATGATGATAAGGCACCTGAAAAGCGAACCGAGATGCAGAAAATCACTATGATGGCGAGTGTCTAGAACTGATCAACGGGGTCTAAAAATAGGCTAGCCCCCAAAAAAAAATTCGAATTTTTTTATTTTGCTCTGGAAAGCCTAGCGTAAAAAAATATCGCTATAACGGCCGATGGAGAAAAGTGATCCCCAAAGCCGAAAACTAGTATAGCCAGAAAAATTTTTCAGAGGCGGTTCCAAATTTTTTTTTTTTGCTCTCCTTCTGGACTTACGACCGGACTCTTAGCGCGACACGGACTCTTAGCGCGACACGGAAACAACAAAGAAGGAAAGTCAAAAGAAATAACTAGGAAACAGTAACTCTACTCGGACTCGTAGCGCGGCAGGAAAACTGATCGGATCTGTGTCGCGGTAGGAAGGCGGTGGCGGAGTATTAGGGTTTATGGTGGCAGGGTATATTGCGGCGGAATATGGTGGCGGAATATGGTGGCGGTGATCGGCGAGTGTGGCGGTGACTATTATGATCAGAACTCGAATCTCTAAGGGACGAGACACTAAGACCAGCAACTCGACGCGACGATGTAGACACAAATTCAACAATGCAAAAACTGAAAAGATAATGCGAGGCGTAGATTGGTTATGGGATGGATCTAAACTATAAGCATTTTTGGCTTTTTCGTGGGTTATAGGTAAAACAGATCTAATCTCTGAAAGTAAAATCTCACCGAGCAACCTGAAATCGATACCACTTGATAGGGCAAAGGTGTCCGATCTTTCGATGAGATGATGATAGTCGATTTGGTGGAGTTCGGGCTTGACGATCCGACTACACGTGCGAAACCGAGCGCCAATGCAATCGCTAGGCCAATCTCACAGGTTACCGATCCTGCGGGAACACGATCATCCTGACCAGCGAGGGTCTTAATTCCTACCTGAAATCGAGAACAGGTAAGAACCAATATTGCAATCAAGATATTGTGGATTAAGAGGAAAGCTTTATTGAAGAGGTGGGATCTGAATAGGTCTGAATACAAGAGGCCTCTGCGACGCCGAGCCTTGGCGAATTTGCGACTATGGCTAACTTAATGTCTAAACAAAATCCGAGTCTAGAGGTTCGGCTATGGGGCGTGTTTAAGCGGTGGGGTTTCGCTAGCCATGGAAGTGGTGGCGAATCCAACCCTAAAGAACTTTTCCTCAAATACGGACTCTAAAAGTGGCTAATTAAAATCCTGCGAAAATTACATGGGCAGCCCAAAATAAAGGTGTCATGACACCATATTATGCTATGGACGAATTAAGTAAAGTATTGATCCTGAATATTTCGTCCAAGCCTTCTTTCTTCATTATGGTGGCCTCAAAGTTCTGAAATCTTCATCCGTGGCCTTCTCTTGGATCATCACATGCTTGCTGCCATATCCATGCATGGCCATGCTCCAATGCTTGTCCCTCTCATCCATGCTTGGTCCATCATTCCTAAGAGTAAGAAATATATCTGATTTAGGAAGCATCATATTCTCATGTATGTAAGGAATAGTTCCAAGAAACGAAAGTACCTGATAGTTCAGTTGTTTGGCACGAGATCTTGTGATGGGTCCTTGTATGTGTGTTGCTGTAGGTACAACGGTTGTATCAATAGTAGGGATGTCCACATCAGGTAGTGCCGCTGGGCGGTAGTACCGGGCGCCAGGTCCGGTAGTACCGCTGGCGACAGAGGGCATTTGGTTCCCTCCGCTGGTGCTCCTCCGTTCTCTGGGTCATTATCTTCGTACCTGATGATGCACAAGGTATGCGTGTGTGTGAGCCATCCAAGGATGTATCGAAGTCACACAAGGAGAGGAGCGAGTTCACCTTAGCTTGAAGGAGTTTGGCTCGGGCGCGAGTCATGGGTCCACTTGGGGAGCTCGTGGGAGTAGATGTAGTAGCGGTCATAGGACGGGCTGCATCAGCTCCCCCCCCCTTGGGAAAGAGTCGTCCTCGACTCTTCAACCTTCTCAACTTCATCTTCTACATGGTAGGGTGAGAGGTCCTTGACATTGAATGTCGAGCTCACAAGATACTTTGATGTTGGGATATCGATGATATAGGCGTTGTTGTTTATCCTCTTTAGCACTTTGAATGGTCCATCACCTCTTGGCTTGAGTTTGGAGTCGCGTTCCTTGGGGAAGCGGTCTTTACTTAAGTGTATCTACACAAGGTCGCCCTCTTCAAAGATAATCTCTTTCTTGTTCTTGTTTAGCCTTGATGCTTGGCGAAGGACTTGTTGCTCGATCGTAGCTCTTGTGTCTTCATGGAGTTTCTTCATTGTTTGAGCACGCTTGACAACGTCCATGTTGGCATGTTCATGAAGTGGTACTGGAAGGATATCGAGCGCGATGAGGGGCTCGAAGCCATAGACGATCATGAACGGGCTCCTCATGGTGGTGGAGTGCTTGGCGCGGTTGTAGGCGAACTCGGCGTGTGGAATACATTCCTCCCAGTCTTTAAGGTTCTTCTTTATCAACACCCGGAGGAGTGTGCCAAGGCTTCGATTGACGACCTCGGTTTGTCCATCGGTTTGAGGATGCGATGCGGACGAGAAGAGGAGCTTGATGCCGAGCTTGGCCATGAGAGTCTTCCAGAAGTAGCTCATGAATTTTACGTCACGGTCGGAGACAATTGTTCTTGGTACACCATGTAGCCGAATTATTTCCCTGAAAAACAAATTTGCTCCATGTGAAGCATCATCGGTCTTATGACACGGAATGAAATGTGCCATTTATGAAAAGCGATCCACTACTAAAAATATAGAATCATGTCCATGTTTAGATCTAGGCAAGCCTAACACAAAGTCCATGCTAATGTCCGACCAAGGTGCATGAGGAATAGGCAATGGCATATAAAGACCAAAGGGGTTAGACTTGGACTTAGCTTGGATACATTTCATGCATCGTTGGACGTGGCGCTCCACGTCGCGCTTCATCTTAGGCCAAAAGTAGTGAGTGGAGAGCATGTCATATGTCTTGTCACGGCCAAAGTGACCCATAAGGCCTCCACCATGGGACTCTTGAAGAAGCAAAATTTGGAGAGATGACTTCGGAATGCAAAGCTTGTTCTGTTTGAAAAGAAAACCCTTATGCAAATAGAAATCATCAATCCCTTTGTCTAGTGAACATCTTGCAAAAATTGGTCCAAAGAAAGGGTCGGACGCGTACAAAGATTTGATGTCATCAAGACCCAAGACATTTACTTCGAGCCGCGTAAGAAGGTTTGTGTTTTTGCGAGACAAGGCGTCCGCTACCACATTTTCTTTGCCCTTATTGTATTTGACGATGTAAGGAAAAGACTCCATGAACTCAACCCATTTGGCGTGCCTTTTACTCAAATTGGCTTGGCCCTTTAGATACTTCAAGGACTCATGGTCGGAATGGATGATAAATTCTTTGGGCCAAAGATAGTGTTGCCACACTTGAAGGACACGAACCAAGGCAAAAGTTCGTTGTCATAAATGGGATAGTTAAGGCGTGCGCCATCAAGTTTCTCACTATGGTATGCAATAGGACGCCCATTTTGCATAAGGACGCCACCAATGCCAATACCACTAGCGTCACATTCAATCTCAAAGGTTTTTGTGAAATCCGGTAATGCAAGAAGTGGTGCTTCGGTGAGCCTCATTTTGAGCTCATCAAACGCCTTTTGTTGTGCTTTTCCCCAAACGAATGTGACATTTTTCTTGGTCAATTCGTTGAGGGGGCAAGCAATGGTAGAAAAGTCTTTCACAAAACGACGGTAAAAGCCAGCCAACCCATGAAAAGTACGAAGTTCACTAACATTTGTAGGAATGGGCCAATCTCGTATGTCCTTAACTTTTGAGACATCAACTTCAATGCCATTAGAAGACACAACAAAACCAAGGAAAATCAGCTTGTCTTTTGCAAAAGTGCACTTTGGGAGATTAGCATAAAGCTTTTCATGACGAAGGATTTGAAGGACCTCCTTAACATGAGTAACATGCTCCTCTAGTGACTTGCTATAGACAAGGATGTCATCAAAGTAAACAACTACACTCTTCCCAATGAGAGATCTCAAAATATGGTTCATGAGGCGCATGAAGGTAGATGGGGCATTAGATAAGCCAAAAGGCATAACCAACCATTCATAGAGACCAAGCTTGGTCTTGAAGGCGGTTTTCCACTCATCACCTTCGGCCATGCGAATTTGATGGTAACCACTACGAAGATCAATTTTTGAAAATATAGTGGCTCCACATAACTCATCAAGCATGTCATCAAGACGCGGTATAGGATGTCGATAACGCACGGTGATAGCATTGATTGGACGACAGTCCATGCATAACCACAACGTATCATCCGTTTTTGGAACTAGAATCACGGGGACCACGCTTGGGCTAGTGCTTACTTGGATCAAACCTTTGGAGATGAGTTGGTTGATTTGACATTCGATCTCCTTTGTCTCTTCCGGGTTCGTGCGATACGCGGCGTGGTTTGGGAGTGGGGTGTCGGGTATGAGCTTGATGCGGTGCTCAATTCCATGAAGAGGAGGAAGGCCATGAGGAAGCTCTTCGGGAAATACATCTTGGAATTCCTGCAAAATAGCCATCAAAGGAGGAGGAACATTTGTCAAGTCGTTAGTTCCTTGCGCTAGTCCCTTGCATACAAGGACATAGTGCAAGATGGATGGGTTGTTCCGCACTTCTCTCATGTCACTTTTGGTGGCTAGAAGAACACTCTTAGTTTTTCTACTCGAGTTTGGCTTGTAGCTCTCACTCACTATGGTGTGGTTCTCTCGTTCACCACTCTTCTCACAAGGTGTTTTTGTGTATTGCGCCCTCTCTAAAGCCTTTGCATTGTCCGCAATTATTTGGCTAGGAGTCATTGGTTGCAACACACAAGTTTTATCAAGCCATTTGAAGGTATAAGTGTTTGAGTGACCATCATGCAAAGCACGCTTGTCATATTGCCACGGCCTTCCGAGCAACATATGACAAACCGTCATTGGGACCACGTTGCATTCCACCGTGTCCTTATAGGGCCCAATTGAGAACGTTACCGAGACGGTGTGCTTGATCTTGACGGATCGTTGGTCACTTAGCCATTGGATATGGTAGGGGTGTTTATGCGGATGGAGGGTGAGGTTGAGTTTCTCACACAACTCCGTGCTTGCAAGATTGTGGCAACTCCCTCCATCGATGACAACTTTGATGGACTTCCCATTGATGTCGGCACGGGTTTGGAAGATGTTCGAGCGTTGGTCTTCATTCTCATTGGCTTGGGTAGTTAAGACCCTTGTGACCACAAGTGATGGACTTGCGTCATGCTCACACACGAGAAGTTCTTGGTCCTCTTCCAAATGTTGCCTTGCCATGGCTTCCTTGACCCTTGCATCAAACTCTTCTTCACTCAAGTATTCTTCATCGCCGTTGTCATGGATGAACAAAACTTTCTTGTTTCCACATGCATTCGACTTGTGCCCTTTGCCTCCACACTTGTAGCACTCACCATTGAATGGTTGATCATCCCTTGTGTTTTTGCCACTTGGGGGCTGTTTTCCTTGGGGAATAGTTGGCTTGAAGGGAAGCTTGGCTGTACTTGGGGAGCTTCCACTTGGTGTTGTTGGAGTAGTGGTTGGCGCTTGCTTGTAGGTGAAGTACGTCTTTGGCTTGTTGTACTTGATGTCCTCTTGCACTTGGCGCTCGGCCTTGGATGCGATGTGCACAAGCTCAACCATGTTGTTGTACTTTTGGAACTCGGTGATGCGCTTGATTGGATGGTTCAAGCCATTGAGGAAGCGTGCCATTGTTTGTTCATCTCGCTCTTCGATGTTGGCACGGATCATATTGAGCTCCATTTGTTTGAAGTACTCTTCCACGGTCTTTGTCCCTTGACTAAGCGTTTGAAGCTTGTTGAAGAGGTCACGCGTGTAGTGCGAAGGAACAAAGCGGGATCTCATATGAGCCTTCATATCTTGCCAAGTTGCGATTGGAGGCTCTTCTTTTGCTTCGCGAGCGAGTTGGACTTGTTCCCACCAAAGGTTGGCGTACTCATCGAACTCGAGGGATGCCATGGCCATCATCTTCTCATTTCTATAGTTGTGCATGCGGAAGATCTTGTCAACCTTGAGTTCCCACGAGAGATATTCTTCGGGTTCATTGGAACCGGTGAACTTGGGCATGGTTAATTTGAGCTTGCCGAAAGTTTCTTCTCCATTGCGGTTCCGGTTGCGGCGGTTTCCATGATTTTGGCGGTCATCATCATCATCATCCGAGCTCTCATGTCTTGCTTGGTGATGGTTGCGTTGCTCTTGCGGTTGTTGAGGTGCCGCGTTTGGTGGTGGAACTTGGTTTTGACGACAAGCTTGGGGAGCTTGCTCGTGTGGTTGGCGCGGTTGAGGACGAGGAGGAGGTTGATGGTCCTCACGACGAGCTTGGGGAGCTTGCTCGTGTTGTTGGCGCGGTTGAGGACGAGGAGGAGGTTGATGGTCCTCACGACGAGCTTGGGGAGCTTGCTCTTGTTCTTGTCGCGGTTGAGGACGAGGAGCATTGCCTTGCACCCTGTGGCGAGGAGGACGTTGAGCCGCATGCGCAATGTGCTGCTCTTGTTCTTCTTGGTGTGGATGAGGCTCGTCATGACTATCATGTTGCCGACGTTGAGATCATGTCGATGATGACGCCTAGGTGGATCTTCGAGTGATTCACGTCGACGGTGATCTTGTTCGTCCTCTTCGGATGCTTCACTTGTTGTTGAAAGGAAATGTCGACGGTGATGGGCTTGGTGGTCCATGTGAGGATGCTCTTGTTGAATCACAAGTGCCCTTGGTTGTGGCCGGTTCGCTTCACGTCGTGGAGGTCTTGCGGAGAGGTCACCATCATAGCTTGACGTTGCGGCGTGTCGCGGAGATGGTACCGCTTGAGAAGAGCTCATGGATTGAAGAACGGGTCCATCCCGGTGCCTTGAAGCGTGATGGCGAGGTGCACTTGATTCACTTGAGGGGTGTCGAGATGAGCTTGAGTCGCGCGTGCGTGGCCTTGCTAGTCCATCAATGAAGCGTTGAAGCTTCTCATCCGTTGAGGCGAGGGCGCGACCAAGAGCTTCATTTTGATGACCGAGGTTGTGTTTCATGGCATGCATTTGGCCTCGGACTTCTTCGAAGCGGTTGTCGATGTTCTTGAACTCCACGCGTGCTTCGCTAAATTGTTCATCTTGGTGCCGCTCGAGAGCTTCACAACGGTAGTTGAATTCTCCTCGGACCTTCCAATGGTCCCATCTTGTCATGAATTGTGTGTCGTCCTCCGGAGGTTGTGGTGGTTGGGACGGCTCTCCATTCCTGTCCATGATGCAAAGCCAACAAGGGTTGTATATGGAGAATAAGGGTGCGTAGAGTTAGGCTTTTACCTCACCTTGGAGATTATATCAAACCAATTGCCACACAAATGAGCGAACAACGTGTAAAGTGAAATGGGCAAGAAACTCACACACAAATATGCTACTACTCTCAAAAGCTTTTGGTGGAAGGTTAGGATTGTGGAAAACCAAACGAAACGATCCAAGCAAATGGTTATTGTTCTACGTGGTAAAGAACCAAAGATTAAAACCAAAAGGATACGATCTACAAAAACACGGACAACGCACACGTGGAGAAAAACGGGGTTAGCACGACTATGAAAATGAGCACAAAAGGTCCTAACGAAGACTACGCTCGGTTGTCATGCCAACTCAAGGAGAGATCACAACTCGTTTGCGAAAATAGGATAAGCAATAGATTTGTGCACTTGCCTCGGTGCGCTCTTTCTTCTCTCTTTCTTGGCTTACAAGCTTGGTATTCTCTTTGTATTGGGAGACTATGTATCTTTTTCTTTTTCTCTTTTTTTTGATTCTTTTCCTTTTTCTCCCTTTCTATGCTACTATGTTAACTTTTGTATTTGGCCTCACACTCTCACTTTTCGAAGGCAAGTGCACAATGCTTAGACAAACACAAAATGAGTTTCTCTCATAGGACAGATACACACAAAGGAGGATATGGGGCTGTCAAAGTGGCGCAAGTTATACCTTTGGTCTTGTTGCCGACTTGCAACCGTTGGTGGGGATGATGTTCGAGTGTCGCGGTGTCGTTGAGCGCGTGGTGACTTTGATGCGGAAGCTTGTGTTAAAATGGCGACAAACACGCGAAACACGAACAAGCTAAAAGGGAAAAGTCAGCAAGCGAAGTTGAGGCGTCAAGAGAAGAAGAAAAAGTTTCTGTGACGCGCGGTAGTACCGCCTGATACGTTCGGTAGTACCGGAAGACGGTAGTACCGCCTGCACCAACGGTAGTACCGCAAGTCACGGAACAAGAACGAGATCCACTTGACACAAACCTCAAATTCGTGGGAATCTGATCGAAAGGCTGGGTAAGGAATAATAGGGGGCTATAGATCGACTCCAAAAGCAACAGATCTATGGACCAAAACCACGAAAAACTCACCAAATCCAAAGATCGATCCGAAGGCAAATTGGGGCTCTTTTTGGTGGGATTTTCGATTTTAAGGGGGATAAAAGAAAAATTGGGGGGAAATTTGTGATCAACCTTGCTCTTGATACCAAGATGTTAAGGGGTAACCCCTTGGGGTGGCCCGATCTTTCACGAATCTCCGCGGGAATCGAAGGTAAAGCGGTGGAAGGGAAAAGGGGGATGAAATCCACGAACACACGCACACGAAGAACCCGACGAACTCACGCACACAAAACACGATACACGCCGATAACTCACGCCGGTGGCAACCGGCCCAACATAATCTCTAGGATCGGTGTTGGGCGAAGCTCTCTCTCCACGCCAAAAACGAGGGACGAGGTGCTTGGTGAGATCTTGACGACTTGGGGGCGAGAAACCGAGAACCCAAGGCCTTCTACAACTTGAACGCACTAGGAAAGATCTAAGAGGAGGGTGGATAATAGGGTGCTCCTTGGTAGGAGCATGAGACCAATAGATGTAAGATCCTCAAAGGGTTTCCTTAATCTATTATTATCCAAGTCTAGGGTTTACAATGGAGGGTGGGGGCTATTTATAGGCCAACCACATAAATGTGGGTATTTAGGAACAAATAGCGAAATATAGAGAGGTTACATGGAGAGCTGGGCCGACTTAACACGATCAGGTCCATACGTCCGTAGTACGGTCCGGCGACCGGTAGTACCACGGTGATACCGCTTAGCCGGTTGATGGAGGGTTAACCTCTTGGGTGCCGATCTTCACGGATCTCGTGGTCAAATCGATGGGAGAGCGAGGGGAAAGGGAGAAGGTAGCGGAAGCGAACACACACCTCGCGAAGAACACGATGAACACACGCAAAACTCACACGATACAAGGCCGATTGCTCCCGAACGGCGGCCACCGGTCCAATAGAATCCTCGCAAGGAAAGATCGGTCAACGTGCTCCCTCAAATCCACATCGGAGAGGGAAGAACACCTTGGGGAGGGTCTTGACAACTTAGATACGAGACATCGAACTCCAAGGCCTCGTTCAACGATGGATGCTTGATGCAAAGTCCAATCGAGGTTGGTGACGATAGTCGGTCCCCTTGGGTAAGGGGATGAGGCAAAACTAGAGATTCCACACAAGGGGGTTGTCTTTAGTCTATCATCTATGCCTAAGGGATACATGAGGGGTGGGGGCTCTATTTATTGGCCAGCCACTAAACAAGGGTAGTTTGGGGATAAACTAGGCGAATAGGTAAGTAAAGGGGAATACATGGGCTGTGGCCCAACTGGTGCGCGCAGGCAGACTTGACCGGTAGTACCGGACTTAGGACCGGTACCGGTCATCACCGTAATCTTAACGGTCTTGGAGCATCCGTTGGAGCCGTCGATGGCGATGAAAGGCGGTAGTATCGCTGACCGTAGTACGGTTCGACAACCGTAGTACCGCTTGGACACGGCAGCTATCGACCTGTCTTCTTCCGTCTCCTCTTCCAAGACTCCGTCTTGTCGGGCTTGATGTTCCAGGCTTCCTCCCTTGCCTCCGTACTGGTCGGCGTGAACCTATCATGCATATGTGACGGAGTATGAAGTAGCATGCCATTCACTAGTGTAGGAAGTGGGCTCGCATAGAGGAACGGATTCACCTTTGGAGTCCATGACGACTTGGCATAAGTTGGAGACCTTGATGTAGTGACCGTAGGTCGGTGCATCATCTCCCTCCTTCAAAAGAGTTGTCCTCGACTCTCCATGTTCATCACAGTAGAAGAGGTCAAGGACATCCTTGATCCTGGGGTTCACCATATAGTCGTCCTCGGGAAGATTGACTTGACAACACTTCAATGTTCCTTCACCTTCCATGAAGCCTACAAAGCTCACGACAAAAGCGAAGCAACACTCAAAGCGTAGCCAATTCATGAAGATTATAGCATGAGTCCTCAAGTAGAAGGAAGTCACCTAAGCTTGTAGAGATAGCTCGATGAAGGGTAGCCATAGGTAACTCTCTTCGGTTCTTCTTGTCAACACGTGGTTGGTAGAGGTTGACGTGTATTCACTTGTACCTTCACACAACAAAGACCAAGCAACATATGTTTGTGTGTGATAGAGGAGCATGTCATTTGTGGCATGTCCATTCTTGTTCACAACACAATTAGTACAATGCATGTATAGCAAATGGAATGCATATGCAAGGTCAAAGTGCATGGAAATCGTTTGAACATCATCCAAATGTGGAAACTCAAAAACTCCATATAACATAGAAGTGGGGCATTCAAAGCATTGGATCCAAATTTCAAACAACATCTTTGATGCAAGAATAGTAGAATTTGGCAAAAACACACAAGGAAGCATATCCAAAAAAAAAGTATTATGTTTGCAAACAAACCAAATGAAAGAGCAAGTGGTCCTTATGTTTGTTGCAACAACAAGATGAGATTCTTGGAAGCTCTCATGACAATACATGTTCTTAAAGGAATTGTGGTTGCACACAAAACATCGGAAAGGTAAATTGTTCAACATTTTTGTTGCAACACACAAAGCATCATTATCTAAAGGAGAAGAAACATGCATGTCACAAGGGAAGATAATACCATTAACATGCTTGCAATCAAACCATAGGGAAGAGCAATTTGCCAACATGAAAGATGCAAAGCATGCAAAAGGTATCAGAGCTGGGTTCGATCTTGAACTCACTTGTGGGATGCTCTCTAGAGCTATTTTTGTCAACTCGTGCTCAACCGAGGTTGACATTCTCGTGCGGGTACCTACACACATCATATGTAAAAGGAAGAACGTGTGTGCATGGTAGAGATACACATCATCCATCATTACGTATCTCTTTTTGTGCACATCACCATTAATTACAATCAAGTATGAAATAGGTGCATGGTGAGTATGCAAGTGGGGGACATGCTTATCATGGCCATCATCAAAATCTCCAAAAATTGAGAAAGCTATGGGGGCCATCTCATTAGAACGCATATGATCAATATTGTTGCAAGCAAAACAAGTGAAATAGCAAGCATTCATCTTATCGCAAGCAACGGGATAAATTGAATGACTAGCATGACAAGGCAAGTCCAAAGCAATTGGAGGATACACACAAGATGCATAGCATGGCATGTTTATGGCAATGATATCGCAATCAAACAATTCCACATGATCAATATTATGCAAAGGCAAATCATCACATGGGAAAGTGGATGAAGCATATGTAATGTCACAAGTATCATCCATAGCATGCATATCCTCACAATTCATCATGTCCACTAGTGGGATCATGGCATCATCAACACCCTTATTGTTACCTTGGTCATACCTCTCATATGAAGTGGGTGTTGTGGAAGGAGTGGTCTCCTTGTGGACGACTTCGTCTTCTTGATGTAGACATGGCATAATATCATCTTCGTGCACCATGTACATCTTCTCCAATTGAGGCATCATTGCTTCATGGCTTCGGACATCTTCCTCCATGGAACCTAGCACAACACAAGATAACACACTAGAGGTAGAGGTTAAGTTGTTAGAAATCGAAATGGTCTCACTTGACCTATCAACTACCACTCTCAACTCACTAGGAGTATCGCTCATGCCCTCCAAGTGGAAGAACTCAATCACATAAGGTGGAGTCACTCGTCTCACTCTTGTTCTCACTCAAGTGGGCTAAGTGGCTCTCATACTCACATGGGATTGGTACCACATCATCACTCAAGCATATGGGGGTAGGCTCGGTTTCCTCAACTCCATGCGCCTCCTTTGGTGAAGGGAAAATCCCATGCTCACCATTCATGACCTTGTCGCCTCCAAGGTTGGATGCCATAAGATGGGCATCATTTCTCTCCTCCATGGTCGAAGGGAAAATCCCATGCTCGACCGTGTTGTGGCCATCTCGTAGTAGTGTTGGAGGTAGGCTCATGCTATCCAACTTGGCGAAGTAGGCGTCTAGATTTTCCTCATTGGCGAGGTCGTGGAAGGCAAGCGTAGGCATTGAAGCTTGATGGCGTGGAGTAAGGCTTGCTTTTGGTGCCATTGTGGTGGTGGCACGAGTAGTTGAAGGTGCCCTATGATGGTGTCGACGGAGGTCATTGGCGTGCCTTGCCGATGGTTGATGTAGGTGGCGCACTTGGTCGTCCACATGACACTCGCGACGATGATCATTTGCCTTGGCACTCTTCTTGTGCTTGTGGTGCCTTCTTGAGATTGCTTGATCATTATGGTTGGTGCTCATCATGAATTCTTTGTCTTTATGGCGAAGATGCCCTTGACGATGTCTTGTATCCTCTTTATGGTGGCGATGCTCATGAGAGGATGTTTGTCGATGAAGAGTCTTGTTTCTTGGCGCTTCTTGATGCATATGATGTTTGGACGCCACTCTTGTTTGGATAGGAGTTGGAGCTTGGCGCCTTGGCGGTGGTAGAGCTTGACGCCTTGGAGGTGATAGAGCTTGGTGCCTTGGAGATGGTGGCGCTTGACGCCATCTAGGTGGTGGCACATGTCGCCTTGGAGGTGAATCATCGAAGTAGGTGGTGCCCTTTGGTGTGGCACGCTTGGCCTTGAAGGTCATGGAATCTTGATGATGCGCCTCCTCTTGCTTGGCGTAGTAGGCTTCCATCTCCACACGGTGGAGGAATTCTTCATGGCTCATGGAGGAGCCATCAAAGTCGATGAAGTTCGCCGTGTCCTCCATGCTTGGCGAGGCGTCATCGATGTCGCACTCGAAGTCGTCCATGCTTGGGGAGTAGTAGGTGGTGTAGTACTACATATCACCCAAGCATGTGGAGCCATTATCGGTGTAGTGCTCCATAGGCTCCATGCATGAGGAGCCATTGTCGACGTAGAGCTCCATGTCTTCCATGCATGTGGAGTCGTCGTAGGTGTAGTGCTCCGGGTCCTCAAAGCATGCGGAGCCATGGTCGGTGTTGTGCTCCGTCATGTCCTCTATACTTGTGGAGTCGTAGTCATGGTGGCTCATCATGGATTCTTCATAGATATCATCCTCGGTTCCGGAGTCCCTAGACATGATGCACAAGACCAAGCGGTGTATATGGAAGTGGTAGTGGGAGTTAGGGATACAACGTCAAACCTTACTTTACCTTGGAAGATCGTATCGTGCAAGTGGCCACACTTGAGAGCAATAAACCAAGCAAAGTGAAGTTCACGCGGAACACCAAAACCAACTACGAACCAAAAAACACACACACACAAGGCCTATGGTGGATAGGTATGGAAAGTGGCATGTCAAGAACCAATCCGAAATCAAGATATTGTAATGGCAAGTAAAGAACCACAATGATCACAAAGCAAACAAGTCAATCCACAAGATAGGAAATTTGTACAAGGAAACACACACGGTGGGATAAATGGGACTTGTGCGACAGAGAAAGTGAGCTAAGAACCAAATGATTACCTAGCGAAGACTATAAGCTCGTGTCACACAAGTACAAGGAGAGACCCTAGTTCGATTGCACAAAATTGGTGGGCTACAAGATATGCACAATAAGTACCACCTATATGATGTTCATCGAGCTTGCGCTTCCTATTCTATGAGGCACATGTATATCTCTTTCTTTTCTTTTTTTTCCTTTTTCTATTTTTTTCTTCTTTTTCTTTCTATTTTTCACTTGCCTCTTCCTTGTGCCAACAACTATACAAGATAACTATATGAGATAGCGCTCACAATGTTTGCTCGGAATCTACAAGGTATCAAATGTGCATAGCCCAATCAATCATAAGAGGAACTAGTCTCAATAGGTGTTTTTTGCTTGCAAATATAGTGGGGTTCACAAAGGAATGCAAGTGGGGAGAAGTCGTGGAATGTTTATACCTTTCGTCGACGATCTTCACCCTTTATTGTTGGATTCCGCCTTGCTCACGGAATTTGGATGGAGTAGATAGCATGAACAACGTGGATGATGATGTAGTGCTCCTTCTCCTCTTCTAAATGAGCTAAAGAACACCAAAATCCGAATTCGAATGCAAAAGTTATGCTCAAAACGGTGAGAGGTCAAATGGGAACTGCTGTTTTTATCAAGATAGGGCAGTAATCTGGGATTTTGAGCGGTAGTACCGGTTGTCTGAAGGCCCGTAGTACCGTTTAGGTACTGGGAGGCGGTGAGTACTGGTTTTGAGCCCGTAGTAATCTGGTCCGGACGCCCAGATTTGACGTTTTAGCGATTTTGGAAGCGATTTGGTGAAAATCTTCAAGAAAAACACCAAATCGAAGGGGGAAATCAAGGAATTAGGCTATGGGAACGCAAAGGAAGGTAGATCAACAAGTTTTGCAAGTAATCCACGGATCAAAACCTACCAAAACGCATTCAAATCACAGATCGATCCAAAACACGAATTGGGGCTATTTTTGTGGAATTTTCGAATTTATGGGGAAAAGACCAAATCGATGAGAAATCCGTGGCAACCAAAAGCTGCTGATACCAGATGATGGAGGGGTCAACCTCTTGAGTGGCCCGATCTACACGGATCTCGTGGTCAAATCGTTGGGAAAGCGAGGGGAAAGGGAGAAGGTAGCGGAAGCGGACACACACCTCGCGAAGAACACGATGAACACACGCAAAACTCACACGATACAAGGTCGATTGATCCCGAACGGCGGCCAGCGGTCCGATAGAATCCTCGCAAGGAAAGATCGGTCAACGTGCTCCCTCAAATCCACATCGGAGAGGGAAGAATACCTTGGGGAGGGTCTTGCCAACTTGGAGACGAGACACCGAACTCCAAGGCCTTGTTCAACGATGGATGCGTGATGCAAAGTCCAATTGAGGTTGGTGACGATAGTCGGTCCCCTTGGTAAAGGGGATTAGGAAAAACTAGAGATTTGACAATGGAGGTTGTCTTTAGTCTATCATCTATGCCTAAGGGATACATGAGGGGTGGGGGCTCTATTTATAGGTCAGCCACTAAACAAGGGTAGTTTGGGGATAAACTAGGCAAATAGGTAAGTAAAGGGGAATACATGGGCTGTGGCCCAAGCCAGTGTAAGACGAGACATGACGGTAGTAGGAATTAGGACCGGTAGTAACGGTCATCACCGGTAGGACCGCTCTGGGACCGGTAGTACCGCTTGCGGTCTTGGAGCATCCGTTGGAGACGTCAAGAGAGAGTAGAAGGGCGGTAGTACCTGACCCGGTAATGATTCCGACAACCGGTAGTACCGCTTAGACCAGCATTGCCGAATTGCATCTTCTTCCGTCTCCTCTTCCAAGCCTCCTTCTTGTCGACGATGTTAAGACTTCCTCCCTTGCCTCCGTACTGGTCGGTGTGAACCTTTCATGCATATGTGACGGAGTATGAAGTAGCATACCATTCAATAGGGTAGGAAGTGAGCTTGCATAGAGGAACAGATTCACCTTTGGAGTCCATGGCGACTTGGCGTAAGTTTGAGACCTTGAAGTAGTAACGATCGTAGGTCGGGCTGCATCATTGAGGACTCATGCTATAATGTTCATGAATTGGCTACGCTTTGAGTGTTGCTTCGCTTTCGTCGTGAGCTTTGTAGGCTTCATGGAGGGTGAAGGAACATTGAAGTGTTGTAAAGTCAATCTTCCCAAGGACGACTATATGGTGAACTCCAGGATCAAGGATGTCCTTCGACCTCTTCTACTTCGTGATGAACATAAGAGGGTCGAGGACGACTCTTTTGAAGGAGGGGAGATGATGCAGCCCGACCTACGGTCGTTACCACATCATGGTCTCCAACTTACGCCAAGTCGTCATGGACTCCAAAGGTGCATCCGTTCCTCTATGTGAGCCCACTTCCTACCCTATTGAATGGTATGCTACTTCATACTCCGTCACATATGCATGATAGGTTCACACCGACTAGTACGGAGGCAAGGGAGGAAGCCCGGAACATCAAGCCCTACAAGACGGAAGCTTGGAAAAGGAGGCGGAAGAAGCCACGGCTGAACCACCGGAGTCTCGATCCTGGCCAAGACCGAGTCTCCTGACCCGACCCAAAGAACCCGGGGGCCGGTCGATCGCCACTCCGGAGACGACACTGGAGTCTCCGGCCTACACCGGAGTCTCCGGACCCTATACCGGAGTCTCCGGCCTACACGAGGCTGCCTTGTATGGGCGGCCCATGTACCCTCTAGCTCGTCCAAACCCTAGTTTAATCCCTAAACTACCCCTGTTTATGTGGCTGGCCTATAAATAGAGCCCCCACCCCTTCATGTATCCCTTAGGCATAGATGATAGACTAAAGACAACCCCCTTGTGTGGAATCTCTAGTTTTGCCTCATCCCCTTACCCAAGGGGACCGACTATCGTCACCAACCTCGATTGGACTTTGCATCACGCATCCATCGTTGAACAAGGCCTTGGAGTTCGTTGTCACGTCTCCAAGTTGTCAAGACTCTCCCCAAGGTGTTCTTCCCTCTCCGATGTGGATTTGAGGGAGCACGTTGACCGATCTTTCCTTGCGAGGATTCTCGGACTGTGGCGCCGCCTCGGAGAAAAATCCCCTTGTATCGTAGTTTTTTTTATGTGTGTGGTTCTTCGTGAGGTGTGTTGTGTGTGTCTACCTTCTCCTTTCCCCTCTTCCCCCCCCCACCCTTCGACATGAGATCCGTGAAGATCGGGCCACCCAAGAGGTTAACCCCTCCATCACTATGGAGCACTACACCGACAATGGCTCCACATGCTTGGGTGATATGGAGTACTACACCAACAATTACTCCCCAAGCATGGATGACTTCGAGTGCGACATCGACGATGCCTCGCGGAGCATGGAGGACACGGAGAACTTCATCGACTTTGATGGCTCCTCCATGAGCCATGAAGAATTCCTCCACCGTGTGGATATGGAAGCCTACTACGCCAAGCAAGCGGAGGCGCATCAGCGTGCCACACCAAAGGGCACCACCTACTTCGATGATCCACCTCCAAGGCGACAAGCGCCACCACCTCCAAGACGTCAAGCGCCACCATCGACAAGGCATCTAGTGCCACCACCTAGATGGCGTCAAGCTCCACCATCTCCAAGGAGACAAGCTACATCACCTCCAAGGCTCCAAGCTCCACCTCGTATCCAAACAAGAGTGGCGTCCAAACATCATATGCATCAAGAGGCGCCAAGAAACAAGACTCTTCATCGAAAAACATCCTCTCATAAGCATCGCCACCATAAACAGGATACAAGACATCGTCAAAGGAATCTTCGCCATAAAGACGAAGAATTCATGATGAGTAGCAACCATAATGCTCAAGCAAGCTCAAGAAGGCACCACAAGCACAAGAAGAGTGCCAAGGCAAGTGATCATCGTCGCGAGTGTCATGTGGACGACCAAGTGCGCCACCTACATCAACCATCGGCAAGGCATGCCAATGACCTCCGTTGACACCATCATAGGGCACCTTCAACTACTCGTGCCACCACCACAATGGCACCAAGAGAAAGCCTTCCTCAACGCCATCAAGCTTCAACGCCTACACTTGACTTCCACGACCTCGCGAACGAGGAAAATGTAAACCTCTACTTCGCCAAGTTGGATAGCATGAGCCTACCTCCACCACTACTACGAGATGGCCACAAGACAGTCGAGCATGGGATTTTCCCTTTGACCATGGAGGAGAGCGATGATGCCCATCTTATGGCATCCAACCTTGAAGGCGACAAGGTCAAGAATGATGAGCATGGGATTTTCCCTTCACCAAAGGAGGCGCTTGGAGTTGAGGAAACCGAGCCTATCCCCATATGCTTGAGTGATGATGTGGTACCAATACCATGTGAGTATAAGAGCCACTTAGCCCACTTGAGTGAGAACAAGAGTGAGATGAGTGACTCCACCTTATGTGAGATTGAGTGCTTCCACTTGGAAGGCATGAGTGATACTCCTAGTGAGTTGAGAGTGGTAGTTGATAGGTCAAGTGAGACCATTTCGATTTCTAACAACTTACCCTCTACCTCTAGTGTGTTCTCTTGTGTTGTGCTAGGTTCCATGGATGAAGAAGCACCAAGCCATGAAGCATTGATGCCTCAATTGGAGAAGATGTACATGGTGCATGAAGATCATGTTATGCCATGGATACATCAAGAAGACGAAGTCGTCCACAAGGAGGCCACTACTTCCACAACACCCACTTCATATGAGAGGTATGACCAAGGTAACAATAAGGGTGTTGATGATGCCATGATCCCACTAGTGGACATGATGAATTGTGAGGATATGCATATTATGGATGATACTTGTGACATTACATATGCTTCACTCATTTTCCCATGTGATGATTTGCCTTTGCATCATATTGATCATGTGGAATTGTTTGATTGCGATATCATTGCCATAAACATGCCATGCTATGCATCTTGTGTGTATCCTCCAATTGCTTCAGACTTGCCTTCTCATGCTAGTCATTCAATTTCTCCTGTTGCTTGCGATAAGATGAATGCTTGCTATTTCACTTCTTTTTCTTGCAACAATATTGATCATATGCGTTATAATGAGATGGACCCCATAGCTTTCTCAATTTTTGGAGATTTTGGTGATTGCCATGATAAGCATGTTCCCCACTTGCATACTCACCATGCATCTATTTCATACTTGATTGACATTAATGGTGATGTGCACAAGAAGAGATACGTCATGATGGATGATGTGTATCTCTACCATGCACACACATTCTTCCTTTTGTGTATGATGTGTGTAGGTACCCGCACTATCATGTCAACCTCGATTAAGCACGAGTTGACAAAAAGAGCTCTTGAGAGCATTCCACAAGTGAGTTCAAGATCGAACCCGGCTCTGATACCTTTTGCATGCTTTGCATCTTTCATGTTGGAAAATTGCTCTTTCCTATGGTTTGATTGCAAACATGTTGATGGTATTATATCACCTTGTGACATTCATGTTTCTTCGCTTTTGGATAATGATGCTGATGGAGGGGTTAACCTCTTGGGTGGCCCGATCTTCACGGATCCCGTGGTCAAATCGATGGGAAAGCGAGGGGAAAGGGAGAAGGTAGCGGAACGAACAAACTCCTCGCGAAGAACACGATGAACACACGCAAAACTCACAAGATACAAGGCCGATTGCTCCCGAACGGAGGCCACCGGTCCGATAGAATCCTCGCAAGGAAAGATCGGTCAACGTGCTCCCTCAAATCCACATCGGAGAGGGAAGAACACCTTGGGGAGGGTCTTTACAACTTGGAGACGAGACATCGAACTCCAAAGCCTTGTTCAACGATGGATGCGTGATGCAAAGTCCAATCGAGGTTA